>SJYV01009820.1:30108-85519 GCA_006410875.1 Neotragus pygmaeus
AGTACCTTCCTCCCCATCCCCTTCATTGAAGTGACTTCATATTCTTATCAGTGCAGTTAGAGTCTTCTATGATGGTCTGTGTTCTACCCTGGGATTCTCCCACTTTCAAAATGATCTTTTAAAATTTGTGTACATTAAGTTTTATTGTTTGTGTTGTAAATTTCTGTGGGTCTTGATAAATGGGTAGTCAAATACACCAGTATAATATTGCACACAATAGTTCCACCATCTCAAGAATATTCTCTGCACTTCATCTAGTAACCCTCCCCTTTCCCCAAATCCCTGGAAACCCCTGATCTGTTTCCTGTTTCCACAGCTTTGCTTTTCCAAAAATATCACTTTTCAGTTGGTTTCTTTGACTTAGCAATATTCACTGAAGATTCATTCACATTTTTGAGTTTATAAGAATCTTCTTTTAATTTTTTAAAAATTTATTTATTTTAGTGTTTTCTGCTCTGGGTCTTTGTTGCTGTGCACAGTTTTCTTATTGACGTGGCTTCTCTTGTTGAGCAGCATAGGCTCTAGGCCACTCAGGGTCAGTAACTGTGGTGGACGGTCTTTGTTGTTCCATGGCATGTGGGATCTTCCTGGACCAAGGCTTGAACCAGTGTCTCTTGCATTTCAAGGAAGATTCTTAACCACTGGACCACCAGGAAAGCCCTATAAGATTATTATTCTTTTTTAATATGAGGGATGTATGATTATATTTTATTTATTGTCTCATGGCACATGGGATCTTAGTTCCCTGACCAGGGATCAAACCTGAATCCTCTGCATTGGATGCCTGCAGTCTTAACCACTGGACTGCCAGGGAAGTCCCAATAGTTTGTTCTTTTTTTAAAATCACTGATTAGTATATCATTGTCTAAGTGTGCCACAATTTATCCATTCACCTACTGAAAAGAACATCTTAGTTGCTTCCATTTTTTTGTGATTATGAATGAAAATACTATAAACATCCAAAAGCTGTGGACCTAAGTTTTCAATTCACTTAAATAAATATCTAGGAGTGTGATTGCTAGGTCATGTGTTCAACCTTCCAATAGACCACCAAACTGCCTTCCAAAATGGCTATACCAGTTTGCATCTCCATCAGCAATGAATGATTGTTCCTGTTCCTCTACATCCTCACAGCATTTGGTGCTGTCAGTGTTTGGGATTTCAGCCACTCTAATAGGTGTGTACTAGTATCTCCTTGTTGTCTTAATTTGCATGTGCTTATTGGCCATCTGTGTATCTATTTTGCCCTTTTAAAAATTGCTTGGTTTCTTTTCTTGCTGTTGGGTTTCTTTATATGGTCTTGGCACAAGTCTTTTTTTCAGATGTTCAACTTGCAAATATTTTCTCTTAGTCTTGGCTTATCTTTTCATTCTCTTAAGTGTCTCTTACAGAGCAACTTGGAAAAAATTTTTACAAAGCGTCTGCTTTTCACCAGTTTTCTGTGTCTCTTCATTTTAACTGTCTGTCACCAGTGAATTCCAGAGTCCTCCATCTCTCACCCACTCAGGGCCTCAGATGGTGCCAAAGACAAGAATGAAAAATGCTTTTGGCCAAAGGATTTCCCCACTTGGTAGCACTCCCATCTCTGTGAAGAGTGCCCAGGGAACACACCACATTGGCCTCCTTACTGTTCATCAAAGAGGCCAGGAAAGACTCTGTCTCAGGGCCTTTACACTTACTATTCTCTCTGCCTGGGATATTCTTCCACAGACGTCCTCTTGGGTCAGGTCCTCACTTCCTATAAATGTTCCTCGAATATTACCTTCTCACTGAGGTCTACTTTCCAGAACTCTGGAGACCATTATTGCCCTAGCAGCCAATCAGGAACCATTTCAGAGTATATCCAGCACTCATTCTGGTGCAACCTAGCGTGATGAGCAACTCAGGTGTGTGTGCTAAGTTGCTTCAGTCGTGTCCGACTCTTTGTGACCCTGTGGACTGTAGCCTGCCAGCCTCCTCTGCCCATGGGATTTCCCAGGCAAGAATACTGGAATGCATTGCCATTTCCTCCTCCAGGGGATCTTCCCAACACAGGAATCTAACCTGCATCTCTTATGTCTTCTGCACTGGCAGGCGGGTTCTTTACCATAACCACCACCTGGGAAACCCCAGGAGCAACTCAGGACCTGTAGGCAAATGGAGGGCCTGTTCTCCCACCTCAGGAGGAAATATTATAAGGCAGCCATCCAGTGAGCAATTTCTCAAATGTGTCCAGATACTCACTTCAGTGACTAAAAAGCAGTGCTGATTTTCTCATACATGTTCTTCAATAAAGTTGGGAAGCTAAGTTTTAAAGAATCTGCCTGCAGTGCAGGAGATCCTGGTTCAATTCCTAGGTCAGGAAGATCTGCTGGAGAAGGGATAGGCTAACCCACTCCAGTACTCTTGGACTTCCCTGGTGGCTCAGCTGGTAAAGAATGCACCTGCAGTGTGGTAGACCTGGGTTCAATCCCTAGATTGGGAAGATCCCCTGGAGAAGGGAACAGCTACCCACTTCAGTATTCTGGCCTGGAGAGTTCCATGGACTGTATAGTCCATGGGGTTCCAAAGAGTTGGACACAACTGAAAGACTTTCACTTCACTTCAAGCTAAGTTTTAAGCGTTTGCATTTTTTACCATGAACTCCATATAGCAATTTTCATTTTGAATAGGGAAACATGAGGTCAAGAGATATTTTTATTTTCTAAAATGATTTCCCATGAACAAAGGTTTGCTCGCCCCTGGAGGAAGGCATGTGATTGCCCTGTCCAGGACAGAGTTGACTGGGGTCAGTGACCACCCTTGGAAATGTGATTGGTTCTCCCATGCACATGGCAAGAAAAGCAAATAAAAAGCCAGATGTATGTCACAACACCCTGCCCCTACCACATAAGAATTTTCCCAGGCCCGCCCACTCGCTTACCTCTGAACCCATGACCTCTGACCGTGCACCACCCCCGCCCCCCAGCTCCCTTCTTCTCTGTTGCCACAGTAACTTCTCAACCTTTCTCTATTTCTAATGACCTGCTCTGGTGTCCTGACCTCAGCCATGCCCCTCTCCCTCAGGATGCACCCCTCGTTGATTTTCCTGGCCCCAGATGTTCTGGGCAAGACACACTTCCCCCACAGACTTCAGCCTTGAAGAACCCCCACAGCTGCAGCCAGGCCAGGCTCTCCTCTCCCTGCCAGGACTTCCTCTTCATTCAATGCCTGAGTTACATACCATTTGGCTGCTCCAGTAGTAAATCATGTCCTGTCTTTTTTGTAGAGGATTTCTTATTCACAGCAATAAAGCATTTGGCTTTGGGATATACAAGATTGGGGCTAAAAGGAAACAGGAGAGATTTTGCAGGAAAGAGATCAGAACAGCTTGCTTTAGCAAGGATTTGGGCTTTTATTTCCCTGACCCTCTGAATCCTCGTAGCTATCCAGTACTTTCCAGTTTGGCACACACTTTCTCATTCATGAAGGACATTAATTTCTTGAATGAAGAATGGCAGAATACTAACTATGGTAATTCCTAAAATTAATAGCCGGAAGTCCAAGGATGCTTGCAAATATGTTGACTGGGAAGCAAAAAAAAAAAAAAAAAAATCAAACTGCTCTCACAATAAGTAATGTCACTTCTCAGTTTCCTCAGATCAAGAATGCGATCTTCAAATGGTTAAGTTCCTAGGAGTCTTAATTGCTTTGACAATGGCATCTGAAAGGTGATAAAACACAAAGAACAATCATAATTAAGATTATAAGAAATTTGCAGCTGTAAGCTCACATCATAGGCTGCCTGAGCTTGATGGTGTTCTGTGCTTTCATTCCTTTAAAAATGAACACAACCTTCCCATTGATACCCTGTCTTTCTGTAAGGTTCACCACAGTAACAATAACCACCACTAAAGGAATAAGGCAACAGAAAATCATATTCTTGGGAGACACATTTATACTCCAACAAATAGTACAAATATATTTATGGAAACCTAAAATGGAATTCAAGACCAATGAGAAGAATAATCTTGTTTGTCAGGCAGCAAACAGCTGAGTGCTAAAAATCAGGGTTCCTAAGTTCTCATAGTCAAGGTTTAGTGGCTTTAGGAGATACAAAATTAGCTTTCCTTCCTGCAGTCAGTAAGCAGCCTACATATCCCATTTGGGAGTCAGCTTCTTCAAACAGTCCTCAAGAAAATGCACAGTTTATGGGAAAGCCTTTGGAAAGTTCATGAGCCTTCAGTGACACAGCAGTGTTACTGTGGCCACAATGGATGTATGTGGAGCCTGTCCTGGGAAGTGGCCCAGCCTCCCTCAGCATCTCTCAGGACAGACGTGGCCATCACCTCCACTGGAACTTCTACTTCTATATGGGGTGAGAGATTGTTTTGGACAAAAAAGACAGGGCACAATTTACTACTGGAACAGCCAATGGTATGTGACTCAGGCAATGAATGACAAGTGGCCACTCAATGATTTGGGGAAAGGCAAACTCAAGAGGAATGAGGAATATTCTTGGGAGAAGGGGCCTAGGCTTTGTAAGGTTTACTCGAAGTTGAAAGCATT
Organism: Neotragus pygmaeus; assembly: GCA_006410875.1. Lineage (NCBI taxonomy): Eukaryota > Metazoa > Chordata > Mammalia > Artiodactyla > Bovidae > Neotragus > Neotragus pygmaeus. Next base: position 34,636 of record SJYV01009820.1, read on the forward strand.
TTGTCTTTAAGTTCCTCTCTGGAAGTCACCCGAGACAGAAAGAATCAACTATTCCCTTTATCTACCTTGGAAGAATAAAGGACTCTATTGGCACAGTTCACTTCAGTCAATCAGTCATGACTAACTCTTTGCAACCCCATGAACTGAAGAATGCCAGGATTCCCTGTTCATCACCAACTCCCAAAGCCTACTCAAACTCATGTCCATCGTATCAGTGATGCCATCCAACCATCTCATCCTCTGTCATCCCCTTCTCCTCCTGCCTTCATTGTTTCCCAGCACTACGGTCTTTTCCAATGAGTTAGTTCTTCACATCAGGTGGCCAAAGTATTGGAGTTTCAGCTTTAGCATCAGTCCTTCCAATGAATATTCAGGACTGATTTCCTTTAGGATTGACTGGTTGGATCTCCTTGCATAGCTACTGGCACAGCTCATCTTAAAACCTATAGTTTATGGGTGTGCATGTGTACATGCTCAGTTGCTAAGTTGTGTCCACTTCTTTGTGACACTATGCACTGGGGCCCATCAGGCTCCTCCATCCATGTGATTGCCTAGGCAAAAATACTGGAGTGGGTTGCCATGCCCTCCTCCAGGGGATCTTTCTGACCCAGGGATCAAATGTGCATCTCCTGCACCTTCTGCATTGGCAGGTGGACCCTTTTACTACTGAGCCATCAGGGAATGCCCTAGACACCAGAAAGTGATGGGGCCCCCTCAGCCATTGATGGTTTTGTAATCAGAAGATCAACGGGACCCAAAGCCAAAAGTGGCTCTGCCTACAGATACTGTCTACATAATTAATGTCCAGCTTCGGGTGATCATTGATGTGGCCAGACACATGATAGAATTTCTTATAGACATTGGTCCAACCTTCTCAGTCTTAACCTAAAGGATTGGAAACCTTAGCAATCATAAGAATACATAATAGGTTTGTCAGGGGAAAAAAAAACCAGGGACAATTTTCTGGAGCCTGTTTTGTGCAATGCTAATTGTCAGTTGTTTTTACATTCATTTCTGTTTGTGCCTGATTGCCCCATCACTTTAATTAGAAGAGATTTATTAACTAAGTTAGGGGCCACTCTGTTTCTGGAAGGGCAAAGGAACCACCCTCATCATCAAATGATTTTAATAGAAAAAAGAAAGGGACAGCTTGAATCTGAAGTTGAGATAGAAGACTTAATAGGCCCTGGAATGTGAAATATCGAGGTTCCAGGCCTGGCCAAAGACGTCCAGCCAGTGGTTACTACACCATATCCTCAAGAAATAGCTATTGTTCATTGTAGGGGACATAAGTCTCAGATTCCCAGGTCTGAAATTGGAAAGGGAAATCACCGAGCTGACCAAGAAGCAAAGAAAGCAATTTACATAACAACAAATAAGACACAGGCAGTTTTAAAAGTCCTAGGCTTTATAGAGGAAAAGATGTGTATAAGAGACAGGACCGTGCACCACCCCCGCCCCCCAGCTCCCTTCTTCTCTGTTGCCACAGTAACTTCTCAACCTTTCTCTATTTCTAATGACCTGCTCTGGTGTCCTGACCTCAGCCATGCCCCTCTCCCTCAGGATGCACCCCTCGTTGATTTTCCTGGCCCCAGATGTTCTGGGCAAGACACACTTCCCCCACAGACTTCAGCCTTGAAGAACCCCCACAGCTGCAGCCAGGCCAGGCTCTCCTCTCCCTGCCAGGACTTCCTCTTCATTCAATGCCTGAGTTACATACCATTTGGCTGCTCCAGTAGTAAATCATGTCCTGTCTTTTTTGTAGAGGATTTCTTATTCACAGCAATAAAGCATTTGGCTTTGGGATATACAAGATTGGGGCTAAAAGGAAACAGGAGAGATTTTGCAGGAAAGAGATCAGAACAGCTTGCTTTAGCAAGGATTTGGGCTTTTATTTCCCTGACCCTCTGAATCCTCGTAGCTATCCAGTACTTTCCAGTTTGGCACACACTTTCTCATTCATGAAGGACATTAATTTCTTGAATGAAGAATGGCAGAATACTAACTATGGTAATTCCTAAAATTAATAGCCGGAAGTCCAAGGATGCTTGCAAATATGTTGACTGGGAAGCAAAAAAAAAAAAAAAAAAAAATTCAAACTGCTCTCACAATAAGTAATGTCACTTCTCAGTTTCCTCAGATCAAGAATGCGATCTTCAAATGGTTAAGTTCCTAGGAGTCTTAATTGCTTTGACAATGGCATCTGAAAGGTGATAAAACACAAAGAACAATCATAATTAAGATTATAAGAAATTTGCAGCTGTAAGCTCACATCATAGGCTGCCTGAGCTTGATGGTGTTCTGTGCTTTCATTCCTTTAAAAATGAACACAACCTTCCCATTGATACCCTGTCTTTCTGTAAGGTTCACCACAGTAACAATAACCACCACTAAAGGAATAAGGCAACAGAAAATCATATTCTTGGGAGACACATTTATACTCCAACAAATAGTACAAATATATTTATGGAAACCTAAAATGGAATTCAAGACCAATGAGAAGAATAATCTTGTTTGTCAGGCAGCAAACAGCTGAGTGCTAAAAATCAGGGTTCCTAAGTTCTCATAGTCAAGGTTTAGTGGCTTTAGGAGATACAAAATTAGCTTTCCTTCCTGCAGTCAGTAAGCAGCCTACATATCCCATTTGGGAGTCAGCTTCTTCAAACAGTCCTCAAGAAAATGCACAGTTTATGGGAAAGCCTTTGGAAAGTTCATGAGCCTTCAGTGACACAGCAGTGTTACTGTGGCCACAATGGATGTATGTGGAGCCTGTCCTGGGAAGTGGCCCAGCCTCCCTCAGCATCTCTCAGGACAGACGTGGCCATCACCTCCACTGGAACTTCTACTTCTATATGGGGTGAGAGATTGTTTTGGACAAAAAAGACAGGGCACAATTTACTACTGGAACAGCCAATGGTATGTGACTCAGGCAATGAATGACAAGTGGCCACTCAATGATTTGGGGAAAGGCAAACTCAAGAGGAATGAGGAATATTCTTGGGAGAAGGGGCCTAGGCTTTGTAAGGTTTACTCGAAGTTGAAAGCATTTTGTCTTTAAGTTCCTCTCTGGAAGTCACCCGAGACAGAAAGAATCAACTATTCCCTTTATCTACCTTGGAAGAATAAAGGACTCTATTGGCACAGTTCACTTCAGTCAATCAGTCATGACTAACTCTTTGCAACCCCATGAACTGAAGAATGCCAGGATTCCCTGTTCATCACCAACTCCCAAAGCCTACTCAAACTCATGTCCATCGTATCAGTGATGCCATCCAACCATCTCATCCTCTGTCATCCCCTTCTCCTCCTGCCTTCATTGTTTCCCAGCACTACGGTCTTTTCCAATGAGTTAGTTCTTCACATCAGGTGGCCAAAGTATTGGAGTTTCAGCTTTAGCATCAGTCCTTCCAATGAATATTCAGGACTGATTTCCTTTAGGATTGACTGGTTGGATCTCCTTGCATAGCTNAGGAAAGCTTGTGTCAGTGTTCTGGTGGGTGGAGCTGGATTTCTTCTCTCTAGAGTGCAATGAATTGTCCAGTCATGAGTTTTGAGGTTTTTATGGGTTTGATGTGACTTTTGGCCGCCAGTATTTTAATGCTCGGTGTTATGTTCCTGCATTGTTGGAGGATTAGATTGGTTTTCTTGCTCTGAAACTTGTTGGCTCTTGGGTGGTGCTTGGCTTCATTGTAGGTATTGAGGCTTTTGGATGAACTCATGTGTTATCAAGTTTTGGATTTAACCCTACTGCCTCTGGGTTTCAGTGTTATTCTTACAGTAGCCTCAAGACTTCTCCATCCATACAGCACAGATAATAAAACATCTAGGTTAATGGTGAAAAGATTCTCCACAGTGAGGGACAACCAGAGAGGTCCACAGTTACATGGAGAAGAGAAGGGGGAGGAAGGAGATAGAGGTGACCAGGAAGAGAAGAGGGGTAATCAAAAGTGGAGAGAGCAATCTAGCCAGTAATCAATTCCCTATGTGCTCTCCACCGTCTGAAACACTCAGAGAGGTTCACGGAGTTACATAGAGAAGAGAAGGGGTGGGGGGAAGGAGATAGATGTGACCAGGAGGAGAATGGGGGAGTCAAAAGGAGAGAGACAGATCTAGCCAGTAATCAGTTTCCTAAGTGTTCTCCACAGCCCAGAACGCCCAAAGAGATTCACATAGTTGGTTAGAGAAGAGTAGGGGGAAGGAGGAGATAGAGGTGACCTATGGGGAGAAAAAGGAGAATCAAAAGGGGGAGAGAGCAATGAAGTCAGTAATCATACTCTTATGGTACTGAATATTGGATTCCTAAAGGTATGAAATTGATAACAAATACCTAAAAGCAAAGATTAAAAATCTAGAGTAGAGGGTAGATTCTCAAAAATTCTAGAGTAGAGGGTATTAAAAAATCAAAACAAAATCACAAAATTATTAATATATATATATATGAAATTTATATAACTTTTTGTAAAGTTATTTTCTTTACAAATAGCATCTTTTTTGCAAGGTAATAGGTTTAAAAATGAAAGTTAAAGGAGTAATAAAGAACTTAAAATTTTTTTAAGTTTTTAAATTAATAAATGACAATAATGAAATATATCTAGGAATTTCTCTGGAGCTGTTGAGGGCAGTGTGTGGTCTGTTCATTTTCAGATAGTTCCTTTTTTCAGATTATATTTCTTCTCAAGGTCTATAGGCCCCTTCCAATGTAGTTGGTGCTAACTACAGGGTTTTAATCTGTTGCACCTGTCACTTCTAAAGCTGTTCCCTCTTATTTGTTTATTTTGGCTTCCTCTGTTTGCAAGTCTCTTCAGTGTCTAATTTGTGCCCTGACACAAGAAGGTGAAGGTGATCATTTATTTAGGCTCACTTGCTCAGTTGTGTTGTGGGGAGGGAGGAACACTGCAAACAAATATCACCGGCATGTGTGGGGAGTGCTCGCAGTGTCTGGGTCACACTGGGTTTGCCCCCACTCACGGCATGTGTACTTTCCCAGTCTACACTGCTCAGGCTCCAGGTTGCTCTGCAGGGTAACTGTCTAAAGCAGGCCCTGGGTTGTGTGCATTATCCAGAACTAAGCTGCTCAGGTTCAGGTTCTTGTGTACTCCACAAAGGCACAGACTCGGTTGGGCATGCGTTTTGTGTCCTTCCCAGGTTTGAGCAGCTCAGGCAACCAGATACTTGGCTATCCACTCTCCCCAGGTGGGCGGTGCATCTTATCACCTCCCCAGTCCCAGTCCCAATCCCTCGGTTTCCTGGGTGCGCAGCTGGAGTGCCATCTCAGGTGTGTCGTGAGTCTCCACTGGGGAGCTGATTTCTTCCAGATATCAACCATCCAGGATCCCAAGAAGACTTGGTTAGCAACTGGGAGCCTGCTCACAGTTTGGTGGAGGATGCCGTCTCTGGGGCCGAGATTTCCTCTCACCTTCCGACTCTGGCTGTCACCCGCTTGCCTCTCTGCCTCTGGCAGGGGGAGGGGCCGATCCGCAACCAGCTAGCTCTCCTCTGGTGTGCGCTCAATTCTTTGTTCTGTGAGCGGGCCAGGTTGTGCCTTATAGCTTTTTGCGAGAAAGTTCTCTTTCTCTCTCTTTTTTTTCCCTCTCTCTGGCTATCCCACAGTTTGGGTTGTTATCTCACATTAGCTCCCTCAGATTGTCCTCAGGGCATTCAGGCCCAGCCCTTACCCTAAGCATGCAGCCTGCACCTCCCTGTCCAGCCCCTGCTCGCTGCTGCTGGCGGACATGAGCATCTGGGCTACGTCTCCCCAGGAGTTGCGGTTAGGCACATAATCTGTGGTTTTGTTTTGTTTTTTTTCCTTCAGGTTATGGTGCCCTCTGAGATTCCAAAACTCCCCACAGACCCACCAGTGAGAGGGTTTCCTAGTGTTTGGAAACTTCTCCTCCTTCACAACTCCCTCCCCAGGATGGGTCTCCATCTGTAACCTTTTGTCTCTCTTTTTATCTTTTATATTTTATCCTACCTCCTTTTGAAGAAATTGGGCTGCCTTTCTCGGTGCCTGGTGTCCTCCGCCATCACTCAGAATTTGTTTTGTGGAATTTGCTCAGCATTCAAATGATTTTTCGATGAATTTGTGGGGGAGAAAGTGGTCTCCCCATCCTATTCCTCCACCATCTTCTAATTCTGATATTTGCAACAACATGCAAAGAACCTTGAGGGCATTATGTTAAGCAAAATAAGCCAGATAGACAAAGACAGATGCTCCATGTGTCTGTGGGATTTTAAGAAAACAATACTCATATAAGAAGATCCCACTTGTGGTTCCCAGAGAGAGGGCGAGAGGAGTGGAGGAACTGGACGAAGGTGGTGAAAATGTACAAACTTCCAGTTAAAAAACAAAGAAATATGAAGAGTGTAAAGCATAACATGCTGATGACATGTTATGTCATAACATGTCATAACACATAATACTGCTGTGTTTCAGTTAATACTTCTTTGTTTCATGCTTTACATGAAAGTTAAGAGAGTAAATCCTAAGAGTTCTCTCATAAGGAGGAAAAAAAAAATTTCCATTTCTTGTTATCCAATCTGTATGAGATGATGGATGCTAATTAAACTTTGGTCATCATTTCACAAAGTATGTAGTAAGTAAAATCTTTATACTGTATGCCTGAATCTCATACAGTGCTGTATGTCAGTTATATCTCAAAAATACTGTAAAAAAAAAAATAAAAGGAAAGGAAAAAATTCTAAGTCCGTGGTTACTGCTGCTGACTTCATCTTTAGCATCACTTCTGCTCTCCATGACAGTAGGAACTGGAAGAGACCTAGATAGGAGGATTTGTTAATTTTCCATATCTGCAAAGTAAAGGCACATCTTTAAGTTCATCACTTTTCAGGTGTTCTCAATCAGCAACAGAAAAACAGTGGCCACATTGAGGCAAGAGGAACAGCTACAGTTCAGTATTCCACAGCATTCATTTATATGTCTGAGGTTCCTGGGAGTCAGGTTTAAACACCAGTGTTAGTGTAGCACAAGCTGCCCTTAGTTGAGTGCCAAAACATGCCCAGCAATACACTAGATAATTACCTGGTGTTATGTCGATGATCATGGCCACTGCCCTATAAAGGCAGTATTGCTTCCATGACTTAGAAGCATTAAGCAGTGCCCAAGACCATGGGGCAACTGAAAGATGGCAGCCCCAGGGTTCACCCCAGTACCCTCTGACCCCCAGCCCCAGTCTCTTTCCTCTGCACTACTTCTGTGGAGAGGGTTGAGATTGGCCCACTTGGTCAACACAAAATGAAGATGACTCTAACAGGGCTCAATTGAATCACCTACAGTGCTCAGAACACATGCCTCACAAGGAAGAACAAGTTACCTACACTGATTCTTCTGGTTCTGAGACATATTAAACATAGTGGGGTGTATGTGCACGTGTGTGTGGTTTTTAGAGGTGAGGGTAGGGAAGCTGATTATTCTTACAAAGTTTCATTATGGTTTAATTATTTTTTTCAAGAGATAAGCCCAGAAGGCCTTTGTTTCAAATATTATTTCTAATTATTCATGGCTTATGAATGCAATCACAAATAAGGGTGAGAAGGTAGCTTTATTATTTAATCAACTGCATAAAAATGATGTACCATTCAAATTTAAAAGAAAAGAAAGTCATTGTATAATTAAAGCCCTAGTCAGATAATGAGGTCTTTTTGGCTATATCTATATCCCAAGTCACTAAAACTTGTGAAGAATAAAATAAGTGCAAGGGTGAAAACCTGACATTCATGGTTAGGGCAGATGCTGGGGTCCACTCAGGGGTTTCCATGAGCCCCTTAGAGGTCACACAAGTCCAAATCCTTGTGCTCTGAAGCGAATCCTTCTGAAACCCAGCTAGGGGACTACACTTCAAGTGATAAGGAGCTTACCACCTTCTGGGATAGCTTGTTCCTCTGTGGGACAGCCCAATGGGCCAGAAGCCATCAACTTGTGTGATGTATGTCACATGATTTCTAGACCTTTGTCATCCCTCTGTCCACCCATTTTTGGAAGCTGTCTATAATGCAGTGTTTCTCATACTTGGCTGCATAATAAAAATCATTCAGAACTCTTTTACAAATCATGATGCCCGGGTCAAACTCCATACCAGTTGGGTCAGAATCACTGGAGATGAGCCTCAGGTGTCACCCCAGGGTATTTTGAATCTTTCTGGGTGATTGTAATGGGTAGTCAAATATGAGAACCAGAGCACTAAACCATCACTACTCAAGAATGGTCTACAGACTGATAGCACCAACTTGACCTGGGAACTCAGGAATGCAGGATCTCAGGCTCAGTTCCAGTTTTACAGAATAAGAATCTGCATCCGACAAGAGGCATTGAGACTCCTGTGCACATTACAGTGAGAGAAGCCAAGCTGTAAGGTATACTCTTTCTTGGTCTTGTTTAAATATATTGTTTTCTTAGATCTTAGGCTTGCTGCTACTCCTACTGCTAAGTTGCTTCAGTCGTGCAAACCCATAGACGGCAGCCCACCAGGCTCTGCCCTCCCTGGGATTCTCCAGGCAAGAGTGCTGGAGCGGGTTGCCATTGCCTTCTCCAATGCATGAAAATGAAAAAGAAAGTGAAGTCGCTCAGTCTTGTCCAACTCTTAGCGACCCCATGGATGGCAGCCTACCAGGCTCCTCCATCCATGGGATTTTCCAGGCAAGAGTACTGAAGTGAGTTGCACTGCCTTCTCCAGATCTTAGGCTTAATTATCCTCAAATAAGGCAAGGTCCCTTTTGACTCAAGGTTTGCCACAAAATTATAGGACTTCCCCCAGCCTACTCCTTATCCATTTTAGGGTTGACTAAATTCTCTTCCTAGCTCTAGAGCTGGACCCTGGTCATCCTACTCTGATGGGTCTAACAAGCTTTATCTAATGCACTGTTACTTAAAGTCCACTGTCATGTTCTTAGGGACCTGTAATTCCATAAGAATGTCTTAAAGCAGGAGTTTTAATTTCAATCAAAAGATTTAAAAAATTATATCACCTGTAAGCATTTTACCAACTATCTGGATGACCACCTCTAGCTGGGCACTGCCTTCTCATTTCAGCTCCCATGTTGGCTTTTGTCTTTACAGTCACACTGGTGCCAATTAAAAATATTTTAAGTGTCTCAGGCTAATGAGAAAATAACATAGACCAGCCTAGGATATAGAGCCAGGATTTAAAACCCAGATCTGTGACTTTACAACCTATGGGGTTGGTTTTTTTTTTTTTTTTTTTTTTTGCAGCCTTTGCTCTCAAGCACAGTGTCACCCTGACACCATGCTGAATTACCTACTAGCCACATTTCTTCCTTCTCCGTGCTCTCCCCTGAGATCAAGCCCAGCCACCAGCGTGGTGCCTGTTTCAACCACTATGCCTTTGCCCCATCAAAGTCATTTTCAATGAGCTCATAATGTCATGAGAAAGAACTATATGACACTCAGCTTTGGTTTTGCTTTACCAACCATGGAGAAACTTAAACTTCCTCACCATGAAATACTTTGTTTCCCTTGAAGAAATAGTAGTGCCTTACATTAGAAACATGATTTGTGTAACTAGATGTATCTGAAACTGAGATCAGATTACAAAATCTCCAGGATCCTGAAGCTTTATAAGAATTTTTAGTTGTGCATTTTTGTTAGTTATTATATTCTAAAGGAATCACTTTTATCTAGTGGCCACTTCATAGCTAAGTACTAGAATAGACTCTCAGAACTCACACTTGAGTTTTAATATAAGAGCTTTGGTACCAAGTGAAGGTCAAATGCCGTGATGGAAGATTAAGAGAAAAGAGGGTAATACAAAGAGGACCAAGGGCAACAAGGATGGAGAGGCCACGTGGCCTTGGTCCTATAGATGCAGCAAGTGCCCAAGAAGCTGCAGCAAAGCAGGCACTGCACACTCACACTGCAAAGAGATGTCCTTGCCAAGTTGTTAAATTAATGGTATTTTTAAATATGTAAAGATGAAGTTCTCATTAAATGATATTTTTCTACGTCAGTATGTTGTATTTAGGGATATTAAATTTATTGTTTCTTCGAATGAATACATGATTCCCAAAATCTGCTGCTGCTGCTGCTGCTGCTTAGTTGCTTCAGTTGTGTCCAACTCTTTGTGACTCTATGGACTGCAGCCCACCAAGCTCCTCTGTCCATGGGATTCTCCAGGCAAGAGTACTGGAGTAGGTTGCCATGCCCTCCTCCAGGGGATCTTCCCAACCCAGGGATTGAACCTGGGTCTCCTGCATTGCAGGCAGATTCTTTACTGTCTGAGCCACAGTGAGACACCCCAAATCTAGTTCTTTGTTATAAAGTAAAAATTAATGATTGGGACCCAGATGATGGTTTGCTATGCCACAAAGGAAGGAAGAGAGGGAGGGAAGGAATTGGAATCTAAAACTACCAAATTATACTACTACTGAATTTAATAATAAATAGTGAACTTTAGCAAAAATCATCTACCACATCACACTAGAGATCGCCAGCTTTTTCTCTCTTAAAAGTTCTATAAAGACACTCAAGAAAGGATGGAACACTAGGTTGTTGGCAGGTCTACTGCCAAAATCCTGAGGTAATGTCTACCAACTGCAACTGCCAAGTCATTGACACTGGACAGGACAATATAGTCCATGGTCCAGCCTGTGCTACACAAATAGATTCAGAAATGCCTTCCTGTTGTCCCCACTGGTTCAGCTATGCTAACAAGAAAACTGGTCATTGTCCCTCTACTCCATGGGACAAATTTCTATATAGTCAAAATGCTGTTCCCCACTCATCCCATTCATACAGCTCCTCTTTATTCAGTTAGTGAATACAATTCCCAGAAAATACCTGGATAGGAAGTGTGTTGGTGGGCCGGGTGACAAATGCAAGGGTACGTTGCATCATGGGAGTATTAGACTCCACTAGTACATTGCTCTAGGTCAGTGTTTTTCAAATTATGGGCTGGGACCCGTTACTGAGATGTGAAATTCATTTGGCTGTCATGTCCTCTTTAAACAAAATAAAATTAGAGAAGAAGGAATCAGAGTACCAGAGTACATCTCACATAGTTAAAGTAAGTACTGTCATATAGAACTTGTGTTTCAGAGATTGTGCGTGTATGTGTTTATATTCTAGATGACAGTGTAAAAGTGTCCTTCATATGAGCCCTGCCTTTGTCAACTAATACATCAGCACTTAGTCTAGTGTTGTTTTATCTGAAAATTTGGTGACCATTTCTGTGTTGTATACTGAGAGTATGGTAGGATGATTACAAGGATGGCATCTGGAGCCCAGCCACCATATTGCTAGCCTTGCAACCTTGGGCTCTTTGTTTTGCCTTTCAGTACTTCTGTTCCCTCACTGGTGAAGGGATGGTAACAATAGTGCTTACTCATACACCTGCTGTAAGAATTTAATGCATGGATACATGTAAAGCAATTGGAACTGTGCTTGGCTTGCACTAGGTTCTATTTAAGTATTCAAATTATTAGTATAAGCACGATTGTTTAACCCAAGTCAAAGGACAGACTCAGTATGATGGTGTAGCCAAGTGCTTCAGGGAACACCACTTAAAGATCCCCCTCTACTTTTACATTGTCCCAGTAATCAACATGGGATGTAGTGGCTCCACCAGCCAGAAACTCACTTTAATGTACTTCCAGCCAGTATTCATTTCTCCATCTTCAAGATGCCATAAGAGACCCCAGCACCCTGTTCTCTTTACAGTAAAATCCAAGGCTCCCACCATGACTGAACAAATTGACATGCCCCCCACTTCCCATCACCTGCCACCCCCCTCCTCCTCTCCCTTCACTCTCCTCCTGGCTCAGTCAGCTCCAGGCATGCTGGCCTTCTTGCCAGCTCTGAAATGCCCACCTTTACAATTCAGGATCTTTGCCCGTGCTTTTCCCTCTGGTCTGGATGCTCTACCCAGACACACACATGGCTTGCTCTCACCCTTCCTTCAGGTCTCTACTCACAGGCACTTTATTAGAGGGGCCTTACCTGGTCACCCTATAATAAATAATATCCCCTGCTCCATCCCTAGGCTCCTGTGGTCCCTCTAGCCCACAGCACTTAACATCAGCAGACATACAATTTGGTTGTTTAGTTTTCTCTCTTCCCCTCTAGAATGTCAGCTCCAAGAAACATGGATTTTGGGCTGTTTTGTCAACTGATGTACAACAAGTACCTAGAAGAGTGTGTGGCACAGACTAGCAGATAGTAGTGATTTAATAAATATTTGCTGAATGAATAATATCAAACACTGTACAGAAAACTTAATGTATTAAATATTACATCTATAGCATTCTGCTGACCTAAGGGTCCAGTAATAGCCTTGTAAACTCTTTTTAAAGGCATTAAGTTTAGTTTAGCATGACTTGCTCTCAGTGCCCATAGAATTTTATAGATAATAAAACAATTCTTTGCCGTTTTGTGCAACAAAGTACACGAAGCCCTATTAAACACAACTCTGCTGCATTTGTAGATTTCATGGCAGTCTTTGACTTTGTCACCAGAAATCAGCTCCGGCCTGACAGCCTTGCCGCATCATTGGTAGGCATCTCTTAGTTCTCCTTTAGCAGGTTCTTGCTGGCACCCCTCATAAAATAATGGCAGGAATTTCCAGTTCTTTGACCAAGGGCTGAAGCAAGGGCATATCATAATTCAGCTTCTATTCAGCCTTCACCTTAATGACATACTTAATCTTGAAATCAGATTACAGGGTATTTCATTATCTCCATACAATTTCTAAATCGCTGTTGCGTGTAAGATATAAAATTTAAGTTTTAGGTATGCTTTTATTCAGTTTATTTACTGCAGTAGCTGTTCCTTGTGACTTTTCTCTGCTATTTATATTTTCTGTCTCTTTAAAAAAATGAGTATCCCCAGTCCTGGGCTGGCCTGCCAAGGTAGCAGTGAAGAGCATTCCAACTTGTTGCTTGGACACGGGATCCTAAAAAAGCACTGAATGGATACTACTAATCATCCTTGTTTGCAACTTTAATGTGTAAATCAAAACAATACAGACTAAGCAGCTGTGAAACTTTTTACATCTTAACAAATATTTTATAAAACAGCCAGCATTATTTATTCTATAAGATCCAGGGTAATCATCTAATGACAAATTGTCAAAGCTATAATACCTTGCTCAGTATTTTTCCTCCCTCAACTCTATCTAGAATCTCTACCCTCATGTTTGCTAATATTTTATAACAGCTTATAGTCTTTACAATTCCCAATTTTTCCCAAATTTTTATGTAATTTTTGTCTTGTGTAAAATGAGTAGTAGTGTAAATATATCTAAACATATTCACTTAGGAATATGTTTTATATATATATATGTGTGTATATATATATATACACACACATATGTATATATATATATATATATATATACACACACACACATATATATTTCCAGGTGGTATGATTTACTTAAAGAATCATCATTAAATATTAATTATCCAAAAAGAAAATTGATGATTGGGAGGGGGGCAAACCAGCAATTTGATGAGCTCTATATTATCAGTCAATTGATTGGTGCTGGGTATTTAAATAACAGCTAGGTATTTATTTTAACTAAGCACTTTCTGGGAAATGACATACTAAGACATTAAAGGCCACAGTCACTAAAGCTGGAGGAGACAGACAGAAACTCTCTTGCATCGAAGGGGGGCCACTTAATCGATCTTTCTCTAAAACACTTCCATGGTAATATTTAGTGAACCAAATTCTTTCTGAACAAAGGAATGGGACTGGGACAATCAACAGAGTGCAAACCTGGCAACATTACAAAACGGTTCCTAAAAACACTTGTGCTTACCAACACCACCACCTCTCAGTACCTCAGAAGCACTAATTCAGTCTTTTTGGATTTATATCAGACTCTGTATTCATGGACCATAATAAAATCTAGCCATTTTCCCTTGAGAACTAAGTCTTAAATTTATGTTGGTTTCAGTTTCATAATCGGAAGAACAAATTTTATGAATAATTTGTGTGTTGTGTCAGTTCTATTCTATTATCTTTGATTTAAGGGTCAGGGTAGGCATTAGCCTATTAGTTAAATCGATTTATTGAATCTCTACAATGCACAATGCCGTGACCCAGACAATGGGAATACCAAGTGAATACAACACAGTCCCCATCCTCGAAGAGATCACAATCAGTTGGAGTGGAAAGAGGTGGAGAGATAAACATGTAAGCTATTTTAATTAGTCTTCAGTATAATCATTACTAAAAGAAAGGATGAGCAATGTGCTTTGGGGATCCCAATGAGTATCTTGATGAATTAATGCTAGGCAGAGAAGGACAAAAAGGCACTCAGGGGAGAGGGAGCAGTGGGAACAAACAGATAGGTATATGAGCCAATGGAGCAGAGTGTGAAAGGGAAATGGTGAGGGACAGGACAAAAAGTTGTCTGGGTCCAGATCTCCAAGGATCATTAGTGCCATGCAAAGGAGTGGGGACTTTACTGTAGAGGTCAAGAGGAGACATTGAAGGACTTAAGTGGGAATTGCCTAAGATCATGTCTGATGGAAACAGAATATATATGTTTGGGGGCAGGGAGGCTGTTAAAAGAAGTTTACAAGACCCTGGTCACATATTAGAGAGTAGGAAGTTTTTTAAAACATGCCTATGTGCCAACCCATGTCAGAGCATTTACAACTAGTATCTGGAGGTGATCTCAGACAATGGGATGGTTTCAAAGTTCCCCCAGATGGTTCCAATGAACAGCCAGAAATGTGATCTCCAGGGACTCCAACAATCAATGAGGAGACGTGCCTGTATTAAAACAACGATAATGGAGATGAAGAAAAAAGGAAAGAGGAGACCAATGAAAGAGACATTGCTAATGTAGAATTGAAAAGGCTCTGCTTGAATGGATATGAGTGTTGAGAGAGATTCAAGAGAAGAGTCAGACGATGGTTAGGTGATGGTGTCTCTCATTGCCCATGGAGAGCCCCAAAAGAGGAAGAGGTTTTGAGAAGGATGATCATGAGCTGGAGCTCAAGCATACAGAATGTGGGGCCCTCAGAGGACATGGAAGAGGGTGGCCATTAAAAAACTGCAGGTAAAGAAATGGAGTTGCGACAAGAAGTGGAAGCATGAAGAGATCTTTGATCACATACCCCATTTAATGGACTTGCAGACAGAATGCACATTGACTCAGTACTCCTTATGTGCCCAGAATTATTAGCATGCCACATTTCATTTCCCAGGGCTTCCCTAATATCTCAGTTGGTAAAGAACCCACCTGCAATGCAGGAGACCCCAGTTCAATTCCTGGGTCAGGAAGATCTACTGGAGAAGGGATAGGTTACCCCCTCCAGTATTCTTGGAATTCCCTGGTGACTCAGCTGGTAAAGAATCTGCCTGCAATGCGGGAGACTGGGGTTTGATCCCTGGGTTGGGAAGATCCCCTGGAGAAGGGAAGGGCTACCCACTCCAGGATTCTGGCCTGGAGAATTCCATGAACTTTATACTCCATGGGGTCACAAAGAGTCAGACATGACTGAGCAACTTTCACTTATCATTTCCCAGGTAACTGTGGAATAATGAAAAGAAATTACTTGGGAAAGCTTACCTTTCAGAGACAAACCTTCATAAGCACAAATCTTTATGTTGGCTGTTCATTAGAGTCACTGGCAGGACTTTTTAAAACCTTGATGCCCAGGCCACATGCCAGACCAGTTAAGTCAGAATCACAGGTAGTGGGACGCAGGCAACAGTAGTTTCAAAAATTCCCCAGGGGCTTCATATGAGTAGTCAAGGTGGAGGACCACTGTATTACAGAACTCTATTGCTGAAATACCTTCACTTCTATGATGGAAGGCAGTGCCAACAAGAATCCCCTAGCCTGGGTAACCCACACGTACGCGTGAATGCCTGCTTATACACAAAAAGATCTGGAAATAACTGAAAAGTTTGGGGGCTAATTTTAACCACTCTTTATATTTTGCAGGCATACATTTCAAGCATCTATGTGTATTGAATTCTTCAACGACTGAAGCCTGAGCTATTATAGACCCTATTTAAAATCTAGAGAGGATGATTCCTTTTCTGAAAACAATGCTAAAATGTTTTCAGCTCTTACACTCAGAGATTGACTGTAACTTAATTCTGCTTCGATCTAATTTCTTTTTAAAAATCCTATCGTATGTACCCTTGACTCTATATGTCTTGCAATGGCCAATGGCCAAAAGCAATAAAATTCTGACCTGAAGATATATAATAAGAAGTGCTCTGTTGTTCTTTCCCTAGCACCCTAATAAAAACCACAGCTCTATGAGAAAAAGTCTTTACACTCTTTTTATGACGCCAAGTCAGTGGCATTCCCCCAAGTTGATGGCAAGAGTGTTAAAAATATAGAAAAAGCAAGCAGTGACACAGAATTCTCCTCTCTGTGCATTTTTCCTAGAACTGGACTGTGCCTAGGTCCTGCTGAAGGGAGGGATGTTTAACCACTCTTTAATAAGTCTTGGGACTTCCCTGGCAGTCCAGTGATTAGGACTCCCAGCTACCAGTGCAGGGGACATGGGTTCAGTCCCTGGTCAGGGAACAAAGATCCCACATGAAGCATGGCCAGAAAAAAAAAGTCTTCCCCAAGCTACTTACCCAATCCATAGTCGGTAAGCCAGTAATGTGGGACCCCGGGAGCACCTAAGACATGTAGGATTAATACTGGCTAAGCCTTCTAGTAAGACGGATAGACCTGAAATGGCCTTTTGAGATCAATCTCACCCTATCCTTATACACATGTCCAAGTGAGGTCCAGAGAGGGGCAAGACCTTGTACAGAGTCCCACAGGATCAGAACCCAGTCCTCCTAAGACTTCACCCTTCTTCTTTCTATTTGGATTGAAGTGGATCCCAGACATCCAGAAAGACAGAAGGGCCTAGCTCTAGAGAGGAATTCACCCCAGTGATGATGATCACAATGATGAGGGCCACTGCTGAATCTGAAGCACACAATTCTGGGCAGGACCCCAAGCTCCTAGTTGTGATTCTAGGGCTCTCCCTCTAAAGCCAGAGTCACCTCACCTCCAAAGTACAGAAACTCAGGCCTCAACATGTGAAGTGACCCGGCTGAAAGCTGACACTCAGGCTCATTTTGCTGTCCTCATTATCCAATGGCCTGGAGACACTAGCAGAGCAGAATGAGGTGGGGATTCTGCCACACATGAGCTGTGTGACCTTGGTGAATCACCACCTCTTAGAGCTTCAGCTTCCCTATCCAGAAAATGGGGAGAATCAAAGCACATGCTCCAAAAAGCTGGAGGATCACACCAGAACAGTGCTTCCCCACTGGGGGCACCTTGGCTCCGCCCACTACAGGACAAAGTCTGGAGATGTTTTCGGTTGTCAGGACAGGGCAGGGACTGCTAGGGCATCTAGTGGGTGCAGATCATTGATCCTCTCAATATCCTACAAGGCACTTGACAGTTTCTCACAACAAAGGGTCATCTAGCCCCAGATATCAACAGGGCACAGCACAGGTACTGAGCATGTCAGTGTTGAGTAAAGGACGGTCCTTTTCCCTTTCCCTTGGCACCTACAGGCAAGATCTTGGTGTCCAGAGGGCTTGCTTACAGAAACCAAACTCCCAGCTTGGTCTGCAGAAATTTCTTTTCTCCACCCACACAAGCGAATGTTCAACTGAGATCCTCAAGCAAGGATTGTAAACTACACCAATCAAATGTCCTAAAAAGCCATTTTGCCCCAAACAGAAACCAATTTCTGCAGAAATAAACACCTCTACTGGTTTGCAGTTGAGCAGTTTCCCTGCCTTGTCACCCAGTTCCTCTGTGAGACACATAGCTATGGCGTTTACTCCAAAATTAGGCACCAGGCTCTGAAAACTTGACTCTGAAAGAAAACAGGCCCCAGAGACTGGTGGAGATCAGCTGGGGAAGTCCAATTTTTCCCCCCCGGTTTTATTTATTTATTTATGGCAGGTCACCTATTGTGGCTCAGACAGTAAAGAATCTGCCTGCAATGCAGGAGAACTGGGTTTGATCCCTGGGCTGGGAAGATCCCCTGGAGAAGGTAATGGCAACCCACTCCAGTATTCTTGTCTGAGAAATCCCATGGATAGAAGAGTCTGGTGGGCTACAGTCCATGGGATCACAAAGAGTTGAACATTACTGAGCAACTCACACTCACAAGTTTAGTTGCTCCGTGGCACATGGGATCTTCCCGGATCAGAGACTGAACCCATGTCTCCTCCATTCTTTACCAATGAGCCACTAGGGAAGGATTTTCCCAGGGAAGGATTTCACTGGGGAAATCCTTCTTGAAATAAAATGCACCTGAAGACAACTCTACCAAGTTTCTCCATGTGAAGTTTTGGCCTACCTCAGATTAAGGGGCTTCCCAGGTGGCTCAGTGGTAAAGAATCTGATAGCGATGTAGGAGTCACAAATTCAATCCCTGGGTCAGGAAGATCTTCTGGATAAGGAAGGGGAAAACCACTCCAGTAATCTTGCATGGGATAATCCCATGGACAGAGGAGCCTGGTGGACTCTATAGCCCATGGGGTCACAAAGAGTTAGACACAAGTTAGCAGCTAAACAACAACCTCAGAATAAACACTGAGATTTTAGACACTAGAACTTGTATCAACTTGTCTTGAGCCACCAGTATCAATTTTTTTAGTGATGTCTTCAAGGTGTGTGTCTGTGTGCCTCTGTGTGTGTTTGCCAAAAGCAACAGGTCTTGACACATTTAGTATGAAGCCTATTGTTTAGAACTGGCTCGTCTTCACTTTCCACAACAGTAGGGAATTCTTCCAGGTATGTGGGAGGCAGGCTGCTTGGAGCCATTATAATGCTTATTCCCGGCATGATCTCCTTCATTAAATAATCTTTTAGTGCAACATTAATAGTAATTACAAGATTATAGTTCAAAATATTTGATAACAGCCCACTATGGAGCTGAAATGTTACTGTTCTTTTCTCTAAAGAAGTCAGTAGGAAGCGGGCCTCCTGCACAGCACTGCCAATACAGTACCCAGATACTGAATGAGATGAAGGCTTTGTTATTCCTCCTGAACAAACAGACTGCTTCAGCTCTTGAAAAGGTAATATATGAATGGGGCAATACCCAAAGCAGTGTAGCTCTTTTTGGAAAATACACACACACACACACATGTGACACAGCCATGGACACAGACACATGGAGATAAGTAATTATTTCTCCTTTCCATACCTTTATGCCCACCATCCCTAACTTAAACTTTTTCATGGAAAAGTAAATCAATCCATCGTGCCTTTTAAAAATATTTATTTATTTGGCTACACCGTGCCGGGTCTTAGTTGTGACACACAGATCTTCCATCTTCCTTGCAGTGTCTGAGATCTTCAGTTGTGCCATGCAGGAACTTAGTTGTGGTATGTGGGATCTAGTTCCCTGACCATGGATCAGACCCGGGCCTCCTGCATTGGGAGCACAGAATCTTATCCACCGGACTATCAGGGAAACCCCCATTGTACTTTCAAATGTCTTAAAGCATCCTCTCTCTTACCATCACACTGTCTCAACAGGACCATTTTCTCATTCAATATGCTATTTTTGAGGAAATGAACAGAACTCAGGGTCCATCTATTGGGCAGCAGTTCTTCTTTCTTGTGATGTGTATAAATGTGAGAAAATCGAGTTTAACAGTTGCCTATTTAACTTTGCTGAACATGAACTGGAAGGCGGAAGAACCTTGCAACAGAACCCTGTGCCTGATTTATCCTCCCCTCACTCTGCTTCACTGATGGCCCCGAGCTGCACCCATGGCTTGCCACCTGGTGGAGTTGCCAGCTGCTGCTGTGGCCATGGTCAGGTGCACCCTCCTCCATGGAATCCTTCTATCTCATTTTAATGTCCATTTCTGGAAGGACAACGGTACATCCTCTTGTCTCCTTCCAGCCCATGCTTGCCCAGAGACGTGTTCTTAGCCCAGGTCTCCCCAGGATCCTGGATCATCACTGGAGGATTCTGGAAATGAATCTTTCCCCAGGTATCAGATGGATGGGGACTCACTGATCTTGCCCACATGAAGTGAGGTGTCAGGGAGGCACAGAACCCAGCACTCAACAACAGTTCGACCCTCTGAAATGTGAGAGGGAGGTCCCTATTCAGGAACAATTGGCTCTGGCAGAGCTGAGTGGGGAAACCAGTCACTGTGCCAACCTTCGTTTTANAGTGTAGCTCTTTTTGGAAAATACACACACACACACACATGTGACACAGCCATGGACACAGACACATGGAGATAAGTAATTATTTCTCCTTTCCATACCTTTATGCCCACCATCCCTAACTTAAACTTTTTCATGGAAAAGTAAATCAATCCATCGTGCCTTTTAAAAATATTTATTTATTTGGCTACACCGTGCCGGGTCTTAGTTGTGACACACAGATCTTCCATCTTCCTTGCAGTGTCTGAGATCTTCAGTTGTGCCATGCAGGAACTTAGTTGTGGTATGTGGGATCTAGTTCCCTGACCATGGATCAGACCCGGGCCTCCTGCATTGGGAGCACAGAATCTTATCCACCGGACTATCAGGGAAACCCCCATTGTACTTTCAAATGTCTTAAAGCATCCTCTCTCTTACCATCACACTGTCTCAACAGGACCATTTTCTCATTCAATATGCTATTTTTGAGGAAATGAACAGAACTCAGGGTCCATCTATTGGGCAGCAGTTCTTCTTTCTTGTGATGTGTATAAATGTGAGAAAATCGAGTTTAACAGTTGCCTATTTAACTTTGCTGAACATGAACTGGAAGGCGGAAGAACCTTGCAACAGAACCCTGTGCCTGATTTATCCTCCCCTCACTCTGCTTCACTGATGGCCCCGAGCTGCACCCATGGCTTGCCACCTGGTGGAGTTGCCAGCTGCTGCTGTGGCCATGGTCAGGTGCACCCTCCTCCATGGAATCCTTCTATCTCATTTTAATGTCCATTTCTGGAAGGACAACGGTACATCCTCTTGTCTCCTTCCAGCCCATGCTTGCCCAGAGACGTGTTCTTAGCCCAGGTCTCCCCAGGATCCTGGATCATCACTGGAGGATTCTGGAAATGAATCTTTCCCCAGGTATCAGATGGATGGGGACTCACTGATCTTGCCCACATGAAGTGAGGTGTCAGGGAGGCACAGAACCCAGCACTCAACAACAGTTCGACCCTCTGAAATGTGAGAGGGAGGTCCCTATTCAGGAACAATTGGCTCTGGCAGAGCTGAGTGGGGAAACCAGTCACTGTGCCAACCTTCGTTTTACTGTTTCAATGGACCTGAACTTGGGCAAACTCCGGGAGATAGAGAAGGACAGGGAAGCCTGGCGTGCTGCAGTCGATAGGGTCGCAAAGAATCAGACATGACTGAGCAACTGAACAACACCACCACTCCATCAGCTGCTATATTTTTTAAGAGATCTACATCTACCAAGGGATGGCCAAGTGAACAATCTGAACTCTGCTTGTGATCTATCCCGGTGTCCCTGTAAGAGGGTAAAACCTTCATTTCACCCTGTCAACACGAGCCACATGGCTGCTGAAGGATGCCTGAACTCTGTCACTGGGTCCTATTTCCCAGATGCACTGCCATGAACAAATATGAACTCCATCCAGGTGTAAATTAATCAACTTCATGCTCTCTCCATATCTTAAGATTTCTTACAGATGAAGATAAAATTTCCCAAATGAAGGCTCATTATACTGAGGTGTCCAAATCTCACAAACAAAAGCCATCATTACTGGGCTTTATTCATTTTATTGAACTGTGTTCAAAGAAATGGGATATTTATGGGGCTCTTTAATCTATTTCATTCTCTTCTATGTTCACAGGTTGATCTCTGTGTAATATCAGGTTGTAGTAAAGAGGTATCTTAGACATAACAATGGATCCAAGAAAGATGGCAGCCCTCTAATTGACTCGAGACATAAATTCCAAGATGACTGTAATACTGTGGCTGAAGTGTTTGTGTGTGTGTGTGTATCATTGACTCCCAGTATAGACTCAGATGTACATAAGTTGCCATAATTCTCTATAGTTTATCAAAACTTTCCCATTATTCTAACCATCCCACATTCCTGGATATGCTAACAAATTTCTCTGCAGTTGCATAAACTCAGTCTGATCCAGTCTCTTCAGATGCTCTGTTTTGTTTTTCACCATGCCACACAATATGTGGGATCTTAGTTCCCAAGCCAGGGGTCAGACTCTCGACCCCTGCATTGAAAGAATGGAGTCTTAACCACTGGACTGCCACGGAAGTCTGATGTTAATTGTCTCTTTTTAACTCAGTCTCTCTTAGATCTTCCAGATTCTCTCCTACTCGCCTTCTCTTAAAGATGGTGTGTAAGAGGGCTGAGGGTTATATGATACTATGCATATTTGTTTCCTATACTGTGTAACAAAATACCACAACCTCAGTGGCTTAAAATAACACACATTCATTATCTGACTGTCTCTGTGAGTTAGAGGTCTGGGTACTGCCTAACTAGGTCCTCTGCTCAGTATCTCACAAGTCTACAATTAAGCTGTTCCTTAAGCTGCAGCTGAGGTTTCTCATCTCTAGGCTCAACTGGGGAAAGATCGGTTTCCAAGATCACTCAGACTATCGCCAGAATTTATTTCTCTCTGGCAGGACAATTGATGACAGCTTGCTTCTTCAAAGTCAGCAACAGGGCTAAGAGACTAGAGACAGTTTGCAAGATGAAGTCTTACATAATGCAGCATTATCACAGCCATGGCATCACTTCATTGTTGACATTATGGTGGGAGCAGCTTCCCATCACCATTCTGTTGTTTAGAAGCAAATCACAAGTCCCCACCCCCACCACACTCAGGTGGTGAATCAGCAGCTGGGACACGGGGGGACCATCTTAGAGCCTCTTTGCCATATTCATGACAGCAGTAGCAAAGAAAGAGTCTGAGGTCCATACAGTGTCCGCCAGAGCCTAGCGAGTATCTCTAGCAGAGAACTGTGCTCTGCTCCTTGGCCTGATGACATCTGCTCATGTAGAGTGAGCTCCATCTGATGGTTTGGGACAACTAGCTCACATCCATAGTCATTTTCCTCCAAACTGGGTTCCTCATTCAGAGAGTCAGTTCTGTTCTAATTCCAGGCATCCTTGGCCCGACCTCACTCCCTAGCTCGGGTATAGCAATCTTCAGCTTCCGCAGTCAGTCCACGGGGATTCTGGTCTGACTGCCTTCCTCGGCTGGTGCTGCACTGTTCCTCCCTCAACATGTTGGCTATGGCCCTGGGGAGCCTTTCCACCAGACATCTGAGGCCTCCTGAAACTACGATAAGAATACCTTGACACTCTACCTCCTGAGGTTTCCAGACTCTTCCATACCAACTCAGAGACTTCTAGATACCTACCTTACTCTAACCTGCATTCCCAGAGAGTGGGAAAACAAAGACCCCCACATCGAACTCCTTTCTCCCCTCCCCTCTCCTTTCCCCACCAGGACCAGAAGGAAAAGGTTTTCTACTTCTTTTCTCATATCCTGAGTTCTATTTTGAGAATATAGTAAACATCCATGATCCAGTCAGCTGTGACCAGTTTGTCATATGTTAAATGAGAGCTAAAGTGATTTAGGAAATCATTTTCTCTCTCAACAGAGCAGGGCTTTCGAAACAATGCTTTTTCTCTGGTTTTAAAATAGTCAATTTTGAGACTTAAAGCTGATCAACAACCTCTTTGCTTTGGGCATGTCGGGCCCTCTCCCTTGAGGCAATAAACCTCATGACTGACTCAGTCTTGGAAGTAGAAATTTGAAAGATGAATGATTTAAGGAAAAAATAAAAATGTATTCACAGAAATACACACACACATGCATGCACACACAATCCAAAATGTTAAATATTAATGGATAAATGTGGTTGGTAGAGTAATCCTTTCAAAACTGATTTCGAAATGAAGTGCTAGAACCCCACATTGTGTTGAAATGCTCCAGAACAGAGCTCATCCAATTAGTGGTTACACTGCCCCTATTTTGATCCCTCCAGTCTTCATAGTGCTGGGTTGAGACCTGAGTCAGTCAGGCCCCTAGACCTGTCTTTTCTGATCATGTGCAGCCTCTTCTGGTTACCCAAGGAGGCTGAAAATACATTATTGCAGTCTAGTTGTTCCATGGTGTTAAAAAGTTGAGGAAGCACTGCTCTAGAATGCCATTGCTAGGACAGACCCCTATGACAGCTGAATATTAAGTGTGGTAATATCCATTTGTTCTTTTACAATTTGTTTTGTGAGAACAGGCTTTAATCATATATATCCTGCTTCTAGGTTTGATTTCCAGTTGTGAGTGGTAGTCTGCACTCCACCATTTGCATTTTCTCTTGGTTTTCTTAGTTGGTGATTAGTGGCAGTGTGTGGAAATGATATTTCCTTTATACAAAACTAAGTAGACCATATAATAACATCACCCGTGATGCTGGCCTCATCACCATTGAAAGTGAAAATGTCAGTCGCTCAGTCGTGTCCAACTCTTTGCAACCCTATGGACTGTAGCCCACCAGGCTCTTCTGTCCATGGGATACTCCAGACAAGAATACTGGAGTGGGTAACCATTGCCTTCACCAGGAGATCTTCCTAACCTAGGGATTGAACCCGGGTCTCCCACATTGCAGGCAGATTCTTTACCATCTGAGCCACCAGGAAAGCCACCAGGGAAGCATCACTACTGGGTTCTTTCCAAACACAGTAATGTGAGCTGAAGATCCAGGCTGTCTAGGATGGGCTGGGCGTGGTACCACTGGGGGTCATGGGAGGGCACTACTGGATCTTGTTGCCTGTCATAGGAACTTCTTCTCTTTGACCTCCACCTTCAATGCTTTTGCTCTGTTTTCTGTCTCCCCAACTACTTACAGTGGCGCTACTGAGTCCCAGTCTAGCCAAGCAGGCCTATGGGGAAGTACCACCACTGTGTCGGCAGCTGGCACGAACACTTCTGCAGAGCCAGGACAATGACTCATGGTTGTGATAATAGAACCTTATGAGTCTAGTCTTTGACAGGATGTGGTGCATTCTGCAAACACTCCCACGTGGGCCTTCTGAGTCTGGAGCCAGGATGTTCAGCAAAGGGTAGCATTTAAGGGGAAATCCATTTATTGACTCTGTGTGTACAATAATGAATGAAAAAATACCTCCTCCCCTCAACATCCACATGTGTGCGCACACACACACACGATAGGATTTGGGGCTAAAACATGAAGCAGTTGTGCTCATTTTAAAGGAAGTTTTACCAAAAAGAGTACAAACATCCTGGAGCATGGGGAGTCTCATAACTTGACTCGTCTCTAATATCCATACGCCCCTCCCCATGTTCACCATGGCATGGAGCTTAATGCTGCCTAGAAATCACTTCAGAATCTCACACCCCCTAAATATAATGAAAAACAGGATAGGGCTTTCATGAAACGAAAAAAAAATCCAAATCAAAGCAATCCAGCTGCCCAGATCCCAGGGAGCTCATAATGATAGTCATTCCTACAGGAAGCAGTAGACGGAAATCTTTTTAAAATGATAATTTATTTGCTATATACATATCATTGAGGATGAGGAATTCTTTCTGCATGAAAACCCAGCAAGTGGCACCTCATTAAACAGGACCTAGACTTAATCTAACTTGGAACAGATAAAACAGAAAGGATTCATATGAAGCTCTCCAGCCTGGGGGCTTAATCTCAGAGCTACAGAGTATAATGAATGAATTAAGCAGGGCAAGTGATTAACAACAAAGAAGTGATCATGTATTATTTTTTAAGCTGAAATATTATTGAATTTAGAGTAACATATTCATTGTTTACAGACAGGGTCAGGCTGTGATTTTTCTAAAAGAGACAAAAGGAGAGAGAGAGGATAGTGGATGGAAGCTGACTCTAAAAAGAAAACACGAGTAATTTTCAATCTTTTAGAGTACAGCACCTTATCTTGTTGTTATTTTATTTGATGCCCCACTTATCTCCTCTCTCAAAAAATGCTGTGTGGTTATTTAAGTAGCACAGCCANGGCTGTGATTTTTCTAAAAGAGACAAAAGGAGAGAGAGAGGATAGTGGATGGAAGCTGACTCTAAAAAGAAAACACGAGTAATTTTCAATCTTTTAGAGTACAGCACCTTATCTTGTTGTTATTTTATTTGATGCCCCACTTATCTCCTCTCTCAAAAAATGCTGTGTGGTTATTTAAGTAGCACAGCCATTGAAAATTCATTCTGTGGCATGAAGAGGGTAAAAAAAGTCACTAGGTTCCACAAGTTAATTGGAGACAGTTGGTGATATCAGCCAATGAAAGATGGAAATGTCTCTGCTAATATTGAGATACAGCCATGACACTGAGAAAACAGTGAAGGGAGCCATCTTAAAAAGTAAAAAANTAAAAATTTCAACATGCTAAAAAGTGCCTTACCCAGAAAAATATATTACAAGAATGAAGGGGGAAATAAAGACATTTAAAAATAAACCAAAACTGAATTTACCACCAGCAGAGAGAGATTCACTAAAGGAAATTCTACAAAAACATATACTTTGAGCAGAAGGGTAGTGATCACAGATGGAAGGTCTGAGCTGCAAGAAGTATTAAAAAAAGAAATAGTAAATGTGTGGGCAAATGTAATGAGCACTGACTGTCACTAGTCATGACAGCTAGTAGGCTTAAAAACAAGACAGAAATAAAATATTTGATCATAGTATAAGTTGGGAGGAGGATGAAAGGAGTAAAAATGTCTGAAGCTCTTTGCACTCCCCAGGGGAAAGGTAGAATTATTCATTGCCATTAGGCTTTATTAAGTTTGATATGCTTATGATAACCTAAATTAATAGAAGTAAAATATATAATTAGCATAGTAAATATAGGGCATATAACTTCTTAACAAGTAAATGTGGGAAGACAGAATGGAAATACAAGCATGCACTCTGAAAGGTAGCCATTAATGCAAGGAAAATTAAATAGAAAAGGCAAGACTAAAGTACAAAAACAACAGTTTTTTAAAACTCAAATATGTCATTAATTACATTAAATATAATGAACTAAATGCTTCAGTTAAAAGATAACAATTGTCTGAATTAAAAAAAAAACTGTCTACTAGTTACAAGAGACATATCTAAAACATACAATGAGGGGACTTCCCTGGTGGTCCAGTGGCTAAGGCTCCGGGCTCCTTATGCAGAGGGCCTGGGTTCAATCTCTGGTTGGGGAACTGGCTCCTACATGACGCAATGAAGATCAGAGATCCTGTGTGCTATAACTAACACTGGGCACAAATAAATGAAAATAAACATTTTTATGTTGAAAATGACAGAGAGGGAAAAGCTGCACTGTGCTGCTGCTACCTCAAAGAAAGCTGGAATCATTCACTAACATCAGATAAAATCAACTATTAGGCAAAAATATTAGGACAGAGAATCACTTCAAGCAAGCCAGCAGAAAAGTGGGCAAAATAGATTAACAGGCATTTCACCCAATAATAAACACGAATGGCCAATAAATCTGGGAAAATCCCACCCTCTTTAGTAATACTGCTGCTGCTAAGTCCCTTCAGTCTTGTCTGACTCTGTGTGACCCTATAGACGGCAGCCCACCAGTCTCCGCCATCCCTGGGATTCTCCAAGCAAGAGCACTGGAGTGGGTTGCCATTTCCTTCTCCAATGCGTGAAAGTGAAGCCGCTCAGTCGTGTCTGACCCTCAGTGACCCCATGGACTGCAGCCTTCCAGGCTCCTCCGTCCCTGGGATTTTCCAGGCAAGAGTACTGGAGTGGAGTGCCATTGCCTTCTCCGTCTTTAGTAATGAGGGAAACACAAATTAGAACCACAATGAAGTATAATTTTACAACAGCAGATTTGTAAAACTTTTAAAGTCCAACAAGACTAAGATCTGGTAAGGCTATGGAGCTGAGAGAAGTTTGTGTGATGCTGGTAGATGTATTGACTAATACTGTTTTTTTAAAACAGTTTGGAATTTTCTTGAAAAATTGCTGACAAATGCACCCTAAAACTCATTGTTTTATCTCCTAGGTGTACACCTAAATAAACTCTTGCACATGAATACAAAGATATATGTTTGAGTATTCACTAGCAGCAAAAAAATTATGAAACAATCCAAATGGCCATCAAAGGAAGAATGGATAATTAATCATGTTACACTTATTTTTATGAAATACTATGTCAATGGGAATAGATGAGCTAGAACTACATGGATGAACTGCACAAACATAATGTTGAGAAAAGCAACTTGCAGAAGAAAAAACAGGCAGTATGACACCATGCATATAGTGTTCAAAAGCATAGACAAGTAATCACATGTATGTGGTAACATTATAACAGAAAGTAACAGAAATGATTAAAACAAATATTCAAAGCAGTGCTGGCCACTGTGGGGACAAAGGGGGCAAAATGAGGTTGAGGTGGCACACAGGAAGCTTTGGTGATATTTGTAATGTTTATTTCTTAAGCTTCAGGCAGGGTACATGGGTGTTCACCACAATTTTCTTTATGTGAGTGCATGTGTGCTAAGTCACTTCAGTCATGTCCAACTCATTTGTGACCCCATGGACTGTAGCCCTCTAGGCGCCTCTGTCCATGGGATTCTCCAGGCAGGAATACTGGAGTGGGTTGACACGCCCTCCTCGAGGGGATCTTCCCAACCCAGAGATCGAACCCCCATCACTTACATCTCCTGCATTGGCAGGCGGGTTCT
The DNA here is from genome assembly GCA_006410875.1 of Neotragus pygmaeus. Classification (NCBI taxonomy): domain Eukaryota; kingdom Metazoa; phylum Chordata; class Mammalia; order Artiodactyla; family Bovidae; genus Neotragus; species Neotragus pygmaeus. The sequence continues at coordinate 63,301 of SJYV01009820.1, forward strand.
TTACCAGTAGTGTCACCTGGGAAGCCTGTCATTTTCTTTATACCCAATATAAATATTATTATATCTGTCTATATATTCACTTGTGTATCAAATAACAGGTTGGCCAAAATGTTCGTTCAGGTTTTCTGTACCGTCTTGAAAAACCCAAATGAACTTTTTGGCCAACTCAATATAACAAAAAAGAGAGAGAGTAATTACACAGAAAAGGAGAGTGGTCAGCTGTGCATGGGAGAGGCATCATGCTCAGATTAGAGGCGGAGAAGGAGCATGTAGGACAACCACTGTGGGTGTGGGGAATGTCACAGGACATCACCAGCTTTCCAAAATACTTCTGGGGAAGGGCCCAGAGGGCTCTCTTAGGCTCTATGCTGACAACAGAAAAGCATTCTTTTGCCACCCCTTCCTTTCCTGACTCTACACACTAATAATCATAATCCTAATACTCATACCCTGTGGCCCTGTGGTAAAGAATCTGCCTACCAGTGCAGGAGATGTGGGTTCAATCCCTGGATAGGGAAGATTCTCCTGAAGAAGGACATGGCAACCCACTCCAGTATTCTTGCTTGGAGCATCCCATGGACAAAGGAGCCCAGTGGGCTACAGTCAGGGGGTTGCAAAGAGTCAGACCCAACTGAAGCGAACAAACAACAAACAAACAAACAAACAAACAAACAATACTAATAACTGCCATTTGTTGAGTGCCAACTATGTGCCACATATGTTATATATGTATTATTATCTTCATTTTACAGATGAGATAACTGAAGACCAGAGAGTTTCAATGGCTTCCCCAAGCTGGTAGTAGCCTTAATAGCATTCATAATTAATAAAGTTGAGATTCAGACCCAGGTCTCTGCGACGCTAATGCCTGGTGTGCTTACCATTGTATCCTCCCTCTCTTCCATCCCACCATCCACATCCCTTGAGGCGGTTTTCATGCTAATTCTGATTTCTGCTTATGGTCGTGATACCAGGGAAAATGGGAAGAGAAAACAAAAACAAACTAGCAGCCACAAAGGTCAGGAGTAAATCCCCAAATCCTGTCGGGTCTTTTCCATGAAAGTTATGATATTATTGACTTTTCATGAATTTATCTGTAATCTGGGTGCACAAACATTTGGAGGAGAGGAAAGTGGCTGACGTAACCTTTTAAATTTCACCCCATAATTAAAGGATGGGTTCTTACTACCTCAGTAATAAGACCTCCTACCATCGCCCTGCCTGTACTAAATCTCCAAAATGTTTGTTTCAAGCTTTCTGTCTTGCTCTATGGCACAGATAGCTGTATTTCCCTTATGCCTCATGTACCCAACCTGTAATGTCATTTGAAACACACAAAGGTGTAATCACACTCTTCTGGAGTCAAGCCATGCACTGCAGCCCAGACCTGAACAGAACCCTGGATAATGAATGACTCATTATGGTCTGTCTCATTCTTGGTTGAAAATAATCTTTCAATAACAAAATAACAGATTATACATAAGACACATGCTTAACTGGAATCACAGTCTCTAGTTCTAGCAGATTAATTCTGAAAATGTTGTTGATAATCTGAGATTGAGTTTGTTGGTTGTTTCCTAAATGTTATCTTTAATAACAGAGAGCCTCATAAGGTAACGTCATCTGTCTCCTAGTAGTCACATAATTCAGAATAAAGTTTGGGTTTGCAGAAGACAGATAACAGGGGAAGACATGGGAAATACTGATTGTTTTGCTGGCCAAGGACTAATTTTGCCCCAGATTTTCTGTATTCTCTGTCCAGAGTTGGAATTAATAAAGAAACAGAACAAGAAAGCTTTAATTGACAATATAATGCCCACAAGCATCAACAGATGTGCTCCATTGTAATGAAGCATGTGGGTCTAATTTGGCATTACTAACCACTTGGAGGATCTCCTTGCCGAGTTCTTGCAGGCTATCCTTCTAAACCTATGTTTGGCTGGCACCTGTGCCCTGTTGAAACTGGCATACAACCCTATGGGTGGGCACAGTGCCACCCTAACAGATGGCCATGAGAGTCATCATGCCAGAGAACTACTATTGTTTCTAGCAAGTTTAACTTAACAGCGATTGGAATCTCAGGGAAGAATGGCAAAATGGTGGTCTACCTTTCTGTGGAAGGGAAATCATGATGTGTCTCCAATTTGTATTTCGGAGTCATTTCTTACACTAAATGAAAACCGACAGGGGAAGAAGTGGCACTGAGACAATGGTGTCCCTGTTCCAAGGTGCTAGCAAAAAGAACAGTAAGACATTTCAAAGTTCCACAGTAAATTCAACACTCTAGTCTCCTACAGCCCATAAATAATTCAAATCTAATATCATTAAAAGTAATACTTTCCAACATTGTCACTAGAATTAACTTCCTGCTTGGTCACCTACCTCGTTCTGCTCCTATTGATAAAACACACTTGTTCTAACAATGCATATGGGATTTGGGGAACTTTTGGGTTTTTGAGGGAGAAGATTTAATTTTAAAACTCACGCATTTCTAAATGATGGTTGGAAAATGTTAGATGTGAAGCCCAATATGCGCTTGAATTTTGTCAAAAATTGTCAGGCTGGATAGCAGAAATCAACCTGAAAATATTATAAATGAATGCGCCAAACTGGGGAAGGAAACCCCCAAGATAGGAGGAAGTGTGGGGACATTAGTAGTAGCTGAAGAAAAAGACTATATTTAGGATGCAAAAATCATGCATAATATGGAAATAGAAACATATGGTGTAGGTCATATACTCACAGATTTCCTTCCAAACTTATCTCCTTTACTCAAATAATAACTCAATGACTTAACCCCAATCAACATCAAAGTTCTGGGTAGGGCTATTTAGAGTCATCTGAAGGGAAAAGAAAAGAGCTTATCTTTTATGAGCATCACGATCCCTGGGTGGGGAAGATCCCCTGGAGAAGGGAATGGCAACCCACTCCAGCATTCTTGCCTGGAGAATCCCATGGAGGCAGGAGCCTGGTGGGCTACAGTCCCTGGGGTTGCAAAGAATCAGATACAACTGAGGGACTAACACTGCATATCAAGCATTGTGGTATATATTTTGCACGTAGTCCTTATTTCACACAATTCTGATATGCACAAATTTCAGTCACCTCAGTTCAGTTAAGGGACAATAGTCCCCAAAAATATAGTGCAAATTTCAGTTATTACAGTTTTGAGTTGTGAGTAATTACATGAAGTATAAACTTCACTGCTAGCTCTTCAGCCCATATATCATCACAGAAATAACAGCTGTGCCTCATGACTAGTGATGAATTACGTCACTTCTTTCAAAGCCTGTGGTTGGTCACCGAGTGTGTTATTTAGTGCAAGGACATACAGCAAAGTGTGTCACTGTTGTGTTACCTCTGTCTGGGCTATTGATAAACCATGAAAAATAGTTGCTCTGGAGCAAGTGACAGTGGCAAAATTTTCACATCAAAGAGACTCTTGGAGATAGTTCACCATACTGAAAGTACGAAGTTTAAAATACTGAAAACTGATCCAAACTTGAAAAAGAGTATGACAACTCAACAAGGCATAGAAAAGATGGTTTCTCCCTATTGTACGTTACACAAGAAAAAGGCAAACACTGTTTAGACTACTCTCGATACTTTTTTTAATAAAGAAAATTTTAATAAAGGCTTTAACTTGCAATGTTTCTACTGTTTTGAATCATAGAATACTAAATACATATTCATTTATAGTTTTATTTCATTTCCCTATATATTTGTAACTGACAATAAAAGAGGCTGCAATGTTTTTACAAAATTTTTAAAGGTCATGGAACTGTGATGATTTTCCCATTAATCAGTGGGACCGTGTGGCATGGTTTCACCTTACCACTTGTCACTTGTATGGTTCTACGCTATTGTGCAAAGCAAGGACTGCCTTATAGTATTTCCATACACACCGAGGAAACCAGAATTGAAAGAGACACACGTACCCCAATGTTCATTGCAGCACTGNCAGTGGGACCGTGTGGCATGGTTTCACCTTACCACTTGTCACTTGTATGGTTCTACGCTATTGTGCAAAGCAAGGACTGCCTTATAGTATTTCATGTGAGACTCGCAAAAAGTGTATGGTCACTTGTATGGTTCTACACTATTGTGCAAAGCAAGGACTGTCTTATATTATTTCATGTGAGACTCACAAAAAGCCTTGGGTGTAAGTATATGAGCCAAATGTCACAAGTGAAGATCAGGGAACTTAAGTGCCTAGCTAAAGGTCAAACAGTTTAGAGATTATAGAATCATATATAAGGTAGAAGGCACTCAAAAAATGTTCTGTTCAAAATGATATAAACATACCTAATATGACTGGCCTCAAACTTATGTTTTTTCTAATACGTTATACAGTCTTCTAAAGTAAATACAAAAATTAGATTAAATACAGTCTAGAAATAGAACCTACCATATATGGTAATTTTATCATATGTACATATATGATAAGTCATTTAGGAAAAGAATTATTATTTAATAAATTGTATTTGGTTAACTGGATAGCAAATGGGAGAAAAGTCAAGATTTTAAAAAAGTCAGCCCCAACTAAACTACTAAATTTTGTGTATAAGATGAAATCAAAAGCTANTAATTTTATCATATGTACATATATGATAAGTCATTTAGGAAAAGAATTATTATTTAATAAATTGTATTTGGTTAACTGGATAGCAAATGGGAGAAAAGTCAAGATTTTAAAAAAGTCAGCCCCAACTAAACTACTAAATTTTGTGTATAAGATGAAATCAAAAGCTATATACTAGTTAAAACTGTCCCTGACTCTTCATATCAATTCAGTTCAGATGGATCTAAAATATAACAACAAAAAACAATATCGTCAAGGTTATAAAAGATTATTTGGTTAAATTTTTCTCAAAAGCTTGAGGTGAGAAATGCCTAACATGTCACAAGAACCAGAAACCATAATTTAAAAGTCTGGATAATTTGAATATACAGAGATTAAAAATTAATATAGAGTTAAACAACATCTCAAAATTTAAAGGAAAATGACAAACTGAAGAAAATATTTGCAACCACATGATAAAAATAAAANGAGGCAGGAGCCTGGTGGGCTACAGTCCCTGGGGTTGCAAAGAATCAGATACAACTGAGGGACTAACACTGCATATCAAGCATTGTGGTATATATTTTGCACGTAGTCCTTATTTCACACAATTCTGATATGCACAAATTTCAGTCACCTCAGTTCAGTTAAGGGACAATAGTCCCCAAAAATATAGTGCAAATTTCAGTTATTACAGTTTTGAGTTGTGAGTAATTACATGAAGTATAAACTTCACTGCTAGCTCTTCAGCCCATATATCATCACAGAAATAACAGCTGTGCCTCATGACTAGTGATGAATTACGTCACTTCTTTCAAAGCCTGTGGTTGGTCACCGAGTGTGTTATTTAGTGCAAGGACATACAGCAAAGTGTGTCACTGTTGTGTTACCTCTGTCTGGGCTATTGATAAACCATGAAAAATAGTTGCTCTGGAGCAAGTGACAGTGGCAAAATTTTCACATCAAAGAGACTCTTGGAGATAGTTCACCATACTGAAAGTACGAAGTTTAAAATACTGAAAACTGATCCAAACTTGAAAAAGAGTATGACAACTCAACAAGGCATAGAAAAGATGGTTTCTCCCTATTGTACGTTACACAAGAAAAAGGCAAACACTGTTTAGACTACTCTCGATACTTTTTTTAATAAAGAAAATTTTAATAAAGGCTTTAACTTGCAATGTTTCTACTGTTTTGAATCATAGAATACTAAATACATATTCATTTATAGTTTTATTTCATTTCCCTATATATTTGTAACTGACAATAAAAGAGGCTGCAATGTTTTTACAAAATTTTTAAAGGTCATGGAACTGTGATGATTTTCCCATTAATCAGTGGGACCGTGTGGCATGGTTTCACCTTACCACTTGTCACTTGTATGGTTCTACGCTATTGTGCAAAGCAAGGACTGCCTTATAGTATTTCATGTGAGACTCGCAAAAAGTGTATGGTCACTTGTATGGTTCTACACTATTGTGCAAAGCAAGGACTGTCTTATATTATTTCATGTGAGACTCACAAAAAGCCTTGGGTGTAAGTATATGAGCCAAATGTCACAAGTGAAGATCAGGGAACTTAAGTGCCTAGCTAAAGGTCAAACAGTTTAGAGATTATAGAATCATATATAAGGTAGAAGGCACTCAAAAAATGTTCTGTTCAAAATGATATAAACATACCTAATATGACTGGCCTCAAACTTATGTTTTTTCTAATACGTTATACAGTCTTCTAAAGTAAATACAAAAATTAGATTAAATACAGTCTAGAAATAGAACCTACCATATATGGTAATTTTATCATATGTACATATATGATAAGTCATTTAGGAAAAGAATTATTATTTAATAAATTGTATTTGGTTAACTGGATAGCAAATGGGAGAAAAGTCAAGATTTTAAAAAAGTCAGCCCCAACTAAACTACTAAATTTTGTGTATAAGATGAAATCAAAAGCTATATACTAGTTAAAACTGTCCCTGACTCTTCATATCAATTCAGTTCAGATGGATCTAAAATATAACAACAAAAAACAATATCGTCAAGGTTATAAAAGATTATTTGGTTAAATTTTTCTCAAAAGCTTGAGGTGAGAAATGCCTAACATGTCACAAGAACCAGAAACCATAATTTAAAAGTCTGGATAATTTGAATATACAGAGATTAAAAATTAATATAGAGTTAAACAACATCTCAAAATTTAAAGGAAAATGACAAACTGAAGAAAATATTTGCAACCACATGATAAAAATAAAATAACTAATAGTATTTTAAAAAAAGAAGCTCATTGTATATTGGGACTATATACAATAAGCTTTTATAAACTGAAAATGTAGGAAGAAAAATATTAAAACTGAAAAAAATGCCAAAAGGTATTTTATAAAATAAGAATAGCAAAGCAAGTGGAAAGCATATGAAAGTATACTCAACTTCAATAATCATCTAAACAGCACAAATTAAAAACTACAATTAAATATTGTTGCTCACTTATTTCCCCAGTAAGCAAAGGTGAATTCTGTCAGCCCCAAGGAGGCAAGCACAAAAAACAAAAACCCATATTCATAACAATGTTATGAATAGGAAAAAACTAAAAGAAATCCAAATGTGGACAGGTTAAATAAATTACACCCTGGACTAGCACGTAGCCAACAAAAAAGCTGATTTTCTTTTTTGGACATGGAAGTATGTCTGCAAACATCCCCCCTCCCCCTTTCTGAGTTTTTTCAATGATAAAAGTAGGATAAAAGTACCATTTATCTAAAATAAGTGCACACTCTCTGGTTCTCCGTTGATTTGCACCTAGTGTACAGATCCATGTGACTTGGCATTCTGAAGCACAAAACTACAGATTTGCATAATATATATTTTATTATTTGTGGAAACACTTAAATCTTTGTTCCAAACCTAACAGGTCAATTTCTTTCAATGGACACTAATAAAAAATAATAGTGAAAATGGGAGTTAACACAGTAAAATGTAGAAATGCCATACTTGGTGCAAAGAAAAGACGTGATCTACCCAAAGTCAGCAACATGCAAAGAAGTCATCTGACTGTTAGTCTAAAATGGTGATTTAAATAATGGAAACTCTTCTAATACTGGTCATGTGTCACTACTAGGGCACAAGGACTGTAAAGGAATGGTGACATGGACCAAGGCTGGCTGTGAGCTCTTCGTTGTAAACAGTCCAGAATTGCCTCAGCAGATCCTCAGAAACGAGACTCACCAAACTTAATACAGTAGATAACTCTGGGATATGGTACCCAGTTTTTTGTTTTTGTTTTTATTTCAGCTTTGTTGAGGGTATAATTGACAAAGCTGTAAGATAAAGTGTGTGTAGTGATGAGACGATATACAGATATGTGGTGAAAAGATTCCACACTCTTGGCAAATTATACAATACAGTGTCATCAACTATAGTAACGTTTCACCTTAGATGCTCAGATCTTATGCATCGTATAGCTGAAAGTTTTGTACACTTTTACCAAGTTCTCCCAATTTCCCCCTGACAACCACTTTTCTACTGTGTGTTTCTATGATTTTTTACCTTTCTTTTTTTAACACTCCACATATAAGTGAAACCATAAAGTATTTGTCTTTCTTTGTATGACTTATTTCACATAGCATAATGCCCCCCAGGTCCATTCATGTTATTGCAAATAGCAGTATTTCCTTCTTTCTCGTGGCTGAAAAACATTCCATTGTATACATATATCATATTTCTTTATCCTTTGGTGGACACTTAAGTTGTTTCCATATCTTGGCTATTGTTAATAATACTGCAATGAACATGGGGGTACAAATATCACTTTAATATCGCTACCCATTTTTATGTGAAACTTCCCTTATAGCACTCCTAAGAGAATCTTACCCTCTCTAAAATTATGTTACTTTGAGGAAAGAACGGATAGATTCTGCCAAGTCACTTATTTGTAAACTTTGTTAGTATCACTGAGTTTATTTTTGGGCTGTGAATATGCCTATTTTGACCCCAAAAAAGGGGAGATTCAAATAATTTCTTTCAACTCTGAATTTAATTTACTGTTTCTTTGTTTTTCAAGCCAACTCTGGTCTTGCAAAAGCAATACTGCAAGGCCTGAGGTTAACATTATGCACAGGATTAAGTTATCAGATGACGAAATGAGGTTGTTCCTATTTTCCTGGGTCATCCTTGTGCCTATGCCATATATTTATCTAATAAGAAACCACACCTGAGGACTGGCCTTGAGAGAGTACAATCTGCCCTCTTCCTACCCTGCAGGCAGTTCCTTTCACAAACTGTCTTTGATTTCTTATTTTTAATTAGCATGTCTTGCTTAATTAGTGGCCAAATGGCAAAAGTCATTCTAAAGGTAAGTTCTTGAGCATAGCAACTGTCCACACGAACACAGAATCATCAACCTAGTTCCTAGTTGCATACTCACATCTGGGCAGATATAGCAGAAAAACAATTTACTTTCTATCTTGGGTTTAAATAATTAATTAGAGTAAAAGGAGGAAAAGGAAAAATGATGTCTATTTGATCATAACATGAAAAGTCATTTAGGAGAAAGTGGTCTTCCAGTTGTTTGTATCTTTTTTTTTTTAATCAAAATGGGCCTAAAAGTGGCCTAACTCTTCCCTCCGTGCCTCTGCTGTGTACCCAGTGGTCAGAGTCGTATCTTGAGGGGTCAGCCAGATGGAGTGCACCTCCCAGGCAGGTGAGAGAAAAGAGAGCACATAGTATGAGCCGAGGTTTGAGGGAAGGGCAGAGCCAAGAACTGGAGGGCAAAAACAAAAACAAAAAATCCAAAATGCAAAAGCAGGGACTCCCTTGGTGGTCCAGTGGCTGAGATTCCGCCGTCTTAATGCAGGAGGCATGGGTTCCAACCCTGTGTCAGGGAACTAGATCCCATATGCCGCAAATTAAGACCTGGCACAGCCAAATAAATAAATTTTTTTTTCAAGGTCCTGAATTTAATTACATCTGCAAAGACTCTTTTTACAAAAAAGGTCACATTCACAGCTTTCATGAGTTAGGATGTAGCCATATTTTTGGGGGGTGGAGGGTACTATTTAACAATACAAAATTATAATGGAGCTTCCCAAGTGGCACTAGTGATAAAGAACCTGCCTGCCAATGGAGGAGACTTAAGAGATGTGGGTTCGATCCCTGGGTCGGGAAGATCCCCTGGAGGAGGGCATGGCAATCCACTCCAGTATTCTTGCCTAGAGAATCCCACAAACAGAGGAGTCTGAAGGGCTAAGTCCATAGGGTTGCAAAGAGTCGGACATGACTAAAATGACTTAGCACACACAGCACAAAATTATAATGTGGTGTATTGGAAAGAACTTGAGTTTGGTCTTTGGAGTGAAAAAATACATACATCAAATTCCACCCAAGGCATTAACTCAGGCAAATTATTCATATTTTCTAACATGCCAGTTCAGGTCTTCTGAGAAACGGTTGGAATTAGATGTGCAAAATCCAAAAGCAGAAATCTAAAGGAGAGGCACAGTCAGAAACAGGTTCTGGCCCCAAATATAGGACTTAGCTTACTTTTTAGCCTTAAACATGCTACTTAACTTCTTTGAGCCCCAACTCTTTCATCAATGTATGCATGCATACTAAGTCACTTCACTCGTGTCTGACTTTTTGCAAATCTATGGACCGTAGCCCACCAGGCTCCTCTGTCCATGGGATTCTCCAGACAAGAATATTGGAGTGGGATGCCATGCCCTCCTCCAGGGGATCTTCCCAGCCCAGGGATCAAACCTGAGTCTCTTATGTCTCATGCATTAGCAGGTAGGTAGCTTACCTCTAGCATCCCTTGGGAAGCCCATCATGTCTCATGGGCAATTAAAGGAGAGAACAGAGGGTAGGGAAGAGAAAGGGCAATTTACTCAGAGGCTATGGTATGTTCCTATGAGGAAGCCTTGGTGTGACTTGGGTTTTGAGGACCGGATGGCAGGGTATGACGTGTGGGAGGTGGATAGGGGAGGATGGTGAGAGTCAGGGCCAATTAGGAAGGCAGGGGGCAGGTGTGAAAGATTTTGAATGCTATACAAAGAAGCTTCTCCTCTAGGCTAGGTTTCTCCTTTGGCCTTTGAATTTTTATAAGCAAGTAAGTGGTCTGATCAGATCCAGGGGGAGAAGGAATTTCTCTATAGTATGACAGTTAAAACTATACCAAACTTCTCTGCAATTCAATGTAACCATTTTCAGAAAAACAAATTTAAATTATTTAAAAGCTGCAGAAGCCTCATGCCTTAGATATGCCATTCATAACATTAGATGTATTTGATAATTACTTATGTTAGATTTATTGTCTAAAAAAAACACAAGATTCAATCCTTTAAAAAAAAAACCCAAAAAATAATTTAATAAAAGAGCTTTGAGAAAGCAGGCAATGTAAGGACAACATACAAGCGAGAGACTGTCTTTAAGCAGATGAGAGTAAAATTGAATGGGTTGTTTTTTTTCTTTCAGCTTAGACATGTTTATTTAATTACACACATATCTATTTTAACACACTAGTGTGTTACCACATCATAACATTTCCAATTCAAACAGAATTGTCAGGAGTATGGTTTAGCACTTCACAAAACAACTGCATATCAACCCATTCAGGCAAACTATGACCTATTGCTTTCACAGTAACCCAAAGTCTCCACACCCCAAAATGCTAGGACCTAGAATAATATAAGACCTCAAAGGGGAAAAGAAAGAAGACTGCCAGAAATTAAAACATATGTTTCCCCAAAGCCATTGAGATGTACGAAGACAGAAACACAAGTCTGTGAATACAGTTCACTTACAAGAGATGGCACAGACATGGTCCTAACAGCCCAGGAATAGGAAACATTTCTCTATGGAACTGGACTATCTTCCTATCTGTAAACTCGATGCTGTAACGTTTTGACTACCATGTGTAACCTTTTATTAACATTCAACAATCTTTGAAAATAATTGCCTTCTTCCAATAAGGAATCTGTTCGAAAGCAATCAGGTTATATAGTTATTTCCCATTCCACCGCAACCCAAAATAAAGGCCCTTCCTCTAATGCACACATTGGGAGAACTGAGTTATGAGTAAGGGGCTTTCCTACATGGTCATGTTAACACCGCCTTGTGTAGCACTCAGCCCCAAAGGATGATGTACACTTAGAACACATTCTTCACCATATGTCAAGACCTCAAATCATCTGAATCAAAAACAACTGCTTTCCTGAGGTAAGATCAACTATTAATCACATTATCGGTGAAAGATAGTCAACAAATCGTATTTCCCCACTTTCTCTTCTAATCAGGGAATCCTTTAAAAAGGCATTTGGAAAATTACCCTCAGTAACAAAACACAAAAGTCTGAAAGGCTGAAAAGGAGGGTGCTGAAGAGGTTAAGGTACGTCTTTCCAGGGTCCATACCAAAAACATAATATTAGATAATGAACATTAACGTGGGTTTCTCATTCTCTATTTCAAATGAACATGATGTTCTTTCATTAGGCAAGGAAGCGCCAATGTAAATTAAACAAGAATAGACTCTTTCCCTAAATAATAAGCGAAGAAACATGACAGAGTAGGAAAGTACCAAATTAGCTACAAATTTTCCATCTCATTGTTTTCTGTAAAATAAAATTTTATAACGAACACGCTCCATACAAGCTGTGCCGGTAGGTCTCGCTTCCAAAAACACTCACAGAGCAGTAATAAAAACCAAGCATGAACTCTAGGACATCTGCTATGGCATTGTTATCAAATGCAATCATTTTGGTCACAAATCTATACTCGCTTCAACTTTTTGTTGAAATATTAGTTTGTCTGCAGCATCTCCAATCTGGCACACGAGGACTGACAGATGCTCTGCTTTCACCTCAGCTTCAACTTACACGGCTCCTCATTATACCAGCTATAGCTCGGCAAACTATTCCTCTGTTCTGGAAGGAGGACAAAATGCCATCTGTCTCTGCACGGTTATCCAAACGAATACTGCAGTTTGAAGAAACTAGGCTCCAAATGCAAGGATGAGGGCGAGTTGCACCTTAGCCATATCCTATCATAAATTAGATGTGTATGTGTGTATGTAGAGAGGTATGTATATTTACATGTACACATTCTATATACATGTTTGTATTATACATATAATAGCATGGGCTCACCACTCAAGTTTACCAATTATCGCATGATGTGAACATTTCCAAGCCAAAAGCATGCCTCACCTTTCCTAGCTTTGTCCGTAACCTGTGCAGTTTACATCATATGACACTAATGACTAGCCACAAGGCAAAAGAGGTCCCCCAGAGAAAGATTTCAAGGTCATTCTGCAACTGAAAGCAGGTGGGGAAGCCTTACTATAAAAACTGGGCTAGATTTAGAGACATTGTAGAGAAGGAAAGAAGGAAATGTTTTTACTGACATGGAAGGAAAAATGAATTTCAATCCAATCTCTACCCCTGCAGGTCGGGGTGAGGGGTGGCAGAGGAGAAAGGCAAAGAGGAGGAGGCCAGGGGTAAGGATGACACCACAGAGCCCCTGAAAATGCTGCTGCTGGCTTTGTGTTTTGTGAGCCCCAAGAGTAGGACTGGGGCTGGGAAGACACCAGAGATAACTGCAGAGCAGACTCCTTACCTGCCACAAAATGTGGAACTTGAACTTTCTGTGCAACTGCATGTTTGGCTTTGCTTCCCATGCTTCTGTAGATGTGCAGCACAGAAATGGAAAAGAACTTTCAACGTGGAGNGGGGGGGGCATGAGGGCAGATGTTGAAAATGTTCTTACAAGCAAAGAATGGTAAATAGAAGTTAATTGGATAGCACTTGTTATTAGTGTTTTAATATGTGTTAAGTGTCATGCCATTTTGTCCTTTAAAACTAATTTAGGAAAACTTTTAAACATATATTCGTGATACCTGTTATAGGCTTACTGCTGATGTTGCCCCCTCCTTTCCTCCAATTCTCTGTAATGTCTTAATTTCCTCAAATCCAGATTCTGCTGCTCTGAGGACTTCCCTGATAGTCCAGTGGTTAAGACTCCATGTTCCCAGTGCAGGGAGCATGGATTCAATCCCTGGCCGGGGAATAAGATGCCTTATGCCACATGGCATGGCCCCCAAAACAAAACAAAGAAACAGACAAATTCTCCTACTCTGGCAGTTTGCGGAAGCTCATTCTTTAAGGTAGGGGAGATGGTGCTTTATTTATAAGACCCTATTACACAGGAAAGGGGAAAAGGGCTCAGAGAGGGTAAGTGATCTTCCAGTCATCTCCTTCTGGGTCGGTGATGGAGGTGGTATTCCAAGACAGACCCATCAGATCCCAGAGGCCCTTATTACCAGCCACCCCCACCTCCTGAGAAGTGGATTGGGTAGACTATAGGGTACAGGCTGGGGAAGAAAGGCTGTAACCCTTTGTCTCCNTGATGGTTTTGAACTGTGGTGTTGGAGAAGACTCTTGAGAGTCCCTTGGACTGCAAGGAGATCCAACCAGTCCATTCTGAAGGAGATCAGCCCTGAGATTTCTTTGGAAGGAATGATGCTAAAGCTGAAACTCTAGTACTTTGGCCACATGATGTGAAGAGTTTACTCATTGGAAAAGACTGTGATGCTGAGAGGGATTTGGTGCAGGAGGAGAAGGGGACAACAGAGGATGAGATGGCTGGATGGCATCACTGAGATGATGGACATGTGTCTGAGTGAACTCCGGGAGTTGGTGATGGACAGGGAGGCCTGGCGTGCTGCAATTCATGGGGTCACAAAGAGTCGGACATGACTGAGCGACTGAACTGAACTGAACAATGGTGGTCGTGGTGGTTTAGTCGCTAAGTCATGTCCGATTCTTGCAACCCATGGACTGTAGCCCTCCAGGCTCCTCTGTCTATGGGATTCTCCGGGCAAGAATACTGGTTACCATTTCCTTCTCCAGGAGATCTTACCGACCCAGGAATTGAACCCAGGTCTCCTGCATTGCAGGCAGATTCTTTACCACCTGACCTATGTGCGAAGCCCAAAGTGAAACTGAAAGTCGCTCAGTCATGTCTGACTCTTCACAACCCCATGGATAGGAAGCTCTTAATGGCTAATATTTTTTAAGTGCATATTGGGTATCAGGTAATAGTCTAAGCACATTACATGGATTAATTCATCTATCCCTTACCACAACCACAGAATACTGTCAATTGGGTTTTACTTATGTGGAAACTGAGGCTCAGAGATGTTATGCAACATGGCTTAAGTCACCCACACAGGGCATAAATGAGAGCACAAGGATTTGAGTCCACACTGTCACTGGTTTCAGAATCTGTGTGTTTTCATGATGCCATTCTACAGCTGAAGGTGAAAGTAAAATAGGCAGCAGAAAATGTATTGCGTTGGCCAAAAAGTTCATTTGGGCTTTTCCATCACATGTTCCTAAAACACCTGCACAAACTTTTTGGCCAACTCAATAAATTAGCTAATCACAAACCAGACTTATGTTGATGTCCTAGATCCCAATAACTAAACAGAAAGCAGAAACCAAATATACTTGAGCCTCCCCAACACAAAAACTACAAAACTAGAGTCAGTATCAATAACCTTGATGACAAACATCCCTTTATAAAGCAATCCCTCTTTTTTGCTATCAGTCTACATGCGGGCATATTAAGGCATCATTCACTTTGTGTCATATACTGTTAGCAGGATGTCTGCTGCATTTTTCCTTCATTGTGTAAGGCAGCTGTGAGAAGGTAGAAGGATCAGTCAACTTGGAGTCAGAAAGGCAGGGTTATGGTCCTTGCTGGCATCAATCACCCTGTTTCTCATTGGTAAATTAAGGAGTTTGGAACAGATTTCATATTAAGCTTCTGCAGGGGCTACAATTATATGGTCTTAGAATGCTGAAGTTAATATTATTCCTTGAGCTTAAATGGGTTGAGGACAGAGTAGAAGGGAGCCTCAATGTTCTGAAACACCAGAGAAGGCACTGGAAAATCCACAGAAACTCAATCCAGAATAGTCTGTAGTATCAGCCCCAAATACTTTAAATTCCTCATGGCAATAATGGGATTTAACTTTTTATTTTGAATTGGGATATGGCCAATTAACAATGTTGCGAGGTTTCAGATGAATAGTGAGGGGACATGTGTCCTTTGTCCCCCAAACCGCTGTCCCATCCGCTGCCACATGACATTGAGCAGAGTCCCATCCCAAACTCCCTAATTATCCCTTTCCCCCACCCTTCCCCCCTCGTAACCATAAGTTCTTATCGTTCTCAGTGCTTACTGAATAAAGAAATAATTCCAAAGTGTGTGCTCTCATCATTCTTGATGCTGTCACATAATTAATTTAGTGAAACTTCGAAACAAATATCATTCACGTTTTAGAATCAAGGAAGAGGGAATTTGCTGAAGGTGAGTGAGTGGCTTCCCCAAATCCACAAGAAAAAATAGCTATGAAGTGGGAGAATCTGGCACGTTCCCAGTCCTGACCTTCTTACAAGTTTTTCATGTTATCTGTCAATTATGAATTATTCTTTAAGAAAAAGAAAAAAGGAATCTTTATGGAACATTACTTTAAGTGATGGAGCTATGTGTCTTGAGCTCATTTTCAACTTTGCTGTCATCCACTCACACCTCTGTAAATGCAGACACATATACCCAGGCTATTGGCCTCTTGGGTTTCAGGTTTAGAGTCATTTGCAACCCCTGCCACAAACATCCAGCCCAGCGTCACTCACTCACAGCACTGCCGTGAGAATCACCCACTGAGCATTAAGAGGCATACCAGGGTCTTGCGTGCTCTTTCAGTTCCTTCCATCAATTTCATGCATTTCATATTAATATAAAAACAGGCACATTCATGCTGAAAGACATTTAAGATTATAAACTCAAATGGATAAATTTTTTGGTCTTCATTGGGTAAGAAATGAATAGAAATAAAGTATATCTTTTATTTCCCATACACTGCAATTTTATAAAACTGTCAGTGTTGGTTATTTAGGATGGAGTGAATACATGATTTCCATTGAAATGGTATGAAAAGCAAAAGCAGTGTTAGGAGTTTCATAGGTTTCAGTGATTGGCTTTATAGAAGGAAGTCCCCAACAACACCACACCCTCCACAGGGGGTCCTTGGGCATCACTGGCACCATGTTACTTACATTAGCAAATAATTCTTGCTGCTGCTACTGCTAAGTCACTTCAGTCATGTCTGACTCTGTGTGACCCCATGGACTGCAGCCCACCAGGCTCCTCCGTCAATGGGATTTTCCAGGCAAGAGTACTGGAGTGGGGTGCCATCACCTTCTCTGAATAATTCTTAGCAGGAGCATATAATAGCAGACCATGACCCATCATCATTGAGTGTGACTGGGGGGCCTACTCCTGAATGAGGCCACTCATAGCACAATCCAGGGCCACTCCCACAGTGTCAACCCTCTTCTCACACATATCTGGCAGGTCTGTTTCTCCCACTCAGCAGAAAGCTCCTCCAGTGAGGTGTCCTCTTCTTATCTCTGTGCCTCTGTGCCTGGGCTCTGTGGGCCTGGCGCCTGGTAGGTACCCTGCACAAGTTCACTGAATGAATACAGGTGGACTCTCTAGACACAGTTCATCCCTTTTCTCTAGTCTTCAAAGCAGAAAATTCAAAAAGGCATTTCAAATGCCTGTCTTTACTGCAGCTGCCTGGTTAAATCTGCTCACTTCTCATAGAGGCCATTTTTTTGCTTCAGTAAGGCACACATCTGACAACATGAGTTTACCTCTAAAGTGGAGTGGCTCCATTTTGAACGACAAAATGAGATGGCCAGGAAGACTGGACTACTGCAAAGCAAACTGTGATCCAAACCACGAAGTGAGGGTCATTCTCTTAGACTGGATCTTCCTCAACATTCCATCCAGTTCCTGTGATTTGCATTATACGTTTAAGTACAACAGTTTGAGGAAGCTCTTCTCAAACCATTCGCTCACTTGGGAGTTACTCCTTCTCATTTTTATTGATGCAATTATAATATCTTAAAATTCTAAAGGATCTTGATCCCAGTCTTTCACCCAGATTACAATAGAATAGAAAGAGCATGGTCTTTGGTACCACATGGTAGGCAAAATTTTAAGATGACCCCCACTGACCCACATCCCTGCATAATCTCCTACTCTTGAGTATGGGCAGAACCTGTAACTTATTTCTAATCAATAGAATGTGGCAGAGGTGATAGAATTTTGCATATGTAACTAAGGTCCCTAATTAGTTGACTTTAGTTAGTTGGAAGGGAGATAATCCTAGGTGGACCTGACCTAGCCGGGTAAGCCCTTTAAAGCAAGATCTCAACCCTCCTGGAAGTCAGAGACTTGCAGGACCAGAGATACTGTCTCTATTCATTGCTGGATAGCAGAAGCAAGCTGGCATGTATTCTACAGACACAAGAAATTAATTCTGCCAACAATCAGAGCCTGAGAGTGGGTCCTTCCCTAAGTGAACTTCCAGATGAGAATGCAGCCCAGATGATACCTTGATTATAGTCTTGTGAAACCTTGAGCAGAGAACCTAACAAAGCTACACCTGAATGTCTGACCTACAGAAATTGTGAGTTAATAAATGAGTGTCATGTCACGTTGCTATGCTTGTGGAAATTTGTGATGCGGCAATAGAAAACTAATATAGCATCATATACACCTGGAGTCCAAAGCCATCACCACCTCCTCCTATGCATGTATATCACTTCACATTTTGGACCTTAGTTTCCTAATCTATGTAATTTATCTTACAGGCCCATTGTGAGAAGCAATTAATAAAAGGAATATTTGTTGCATCCCACTCAATGCCAAGCATTGTTCTAGTTGCTGGGCTTTCATAAAGGAACAAGCCAGACAAGGTGCCTATTCTTAGAGAATTCAAACCCTAGTGACAGTAAACAGTTTAATATATGAATGAATAAGAACATATGATGAAAATAGGATGATATGGTAGAGAGTGACTAGGAGGCACACCAATTGAGTGGCTGAAAAACTCTCCAAAGAGGTGACATCTGACCTGAAATCTGAATGACAAGAAGGAATCCACTGTGTGAAGATCAGAGGGCAGGGTATTTCAGAAAGACTAAAGAGCAGATGCAAAGCTTTCAAGTAGGAAAGAGTTTTGTGTTTTTGTGGAAAAGCAAGAAGACCATGGAGACTGAAGCAGAGTGAGCAGAGTGGAGAGAGGGCAGGGATGAGGTGGAGAGGTAGGCAAGGGCCACATTATATAGAGCTTCATAGACCACAGTTAAGAAATTGCTCTTATCCCATTTTCCAGTGGAGAGTTTCAGCTCCAGTGAGTGGCAGTATCTGATTTCTATGGTTATAAAATCACTCTACTGCTGTATGGTACTTGGACTATAGGATTGAAGGAGGGAAGACAGAAGTATTGCAGATGGTCTTTCAGTTCAATAAACGGTTCTCAGTTCAGTTCAGTTCAGTTGCTCAGTCGCGTCCGACTCTTTGCGACCCTGTGAATCGCAGCACGCTGGGCCTCCCTGTTCATAACCATCTCCAGGAGTTCACTCAGACTCACGTCCATCGAGTCCGTGATGCCATCCAGCCATCTCATCCTCTGTCGTGCCCTTCTCCTCCTGCCCCCAATCCCTCCCAGCATCAGAGTCTTTTCCAATGAGTCAACTCTTCTCATGAGGTGGCCAAAGTACTGGAGTTTCAGCTTTAGCATCATTCCTTCCAAAGAAATCCCAGGGTTGATCTCCTTCAGAATGGACTGGTTGGATCTCCTTGCAGTATAGATTGAGGCCACACACAAAGTGAAATGCCATATTGTTTCTGTGTTTTCACCCCCTACCCCTCTTATTTTCTTACACCATAATCCAGTGTATGTGTACATCCAGCATCTGACTCAACCAGCAAGGCTAGAGCAGGAGGTTTCTCTTATAAGGTAACAAAAACACTATGGTTAAGTGAACTCACAAGAGCTAAAACATCATGTGAAAACCACAATATATTAGGGTGAGACAAGGATCCAAAAGGAAGGATGTCAAAGCCCAAGGTGACCAGAAAAAGGAAAGGAGGCAGGCTATAGAATGAAGGGGAAAATAAAAGGTCAAAATCAAATGGGGAATGGATAGGAGGACAGCCTAGGTCAGGGGTCCACAACCCCCAAGCCACAGACCAGAAACAGTCCATGTCCTGTTACAAATGGGACCTCAGCAAGAGGTAAGCAGTCATTGAGTGATTGAAGCTTCCTCTTCAAAGTACATCATGAAAAACACTGGGCTTGATGAAGCACAAGCTGGAATAAGATTGCCGGGATAAATATCAATAATCTCAGATATGTAGATGACACCACCTTTATGGCAGAAAGTGAAGAACTAAAGAGCCTCTTGATGAAAGTGAAAGAGGAGAGTGAAAAAGTTGGCTTAAAACCCAACATTCAGAAAACTAAGATCATGGCATCCAGTCCTATCGCTTCATGGTAAATAGATGAGGAAACAGAGGAAACAGTGACAGACTTTATTTTGGGGAGCTCCAAAATCATAGCAAATGGTGACTGCAGCCATGAAAGTAAAAGACGCTTGCTCCTTGAAAGAAAAGTTATGGCCAACCTAGACAGCATATTAAAAANCTTCATGGTAAATAGATGAGGAAACAGAGGAAACAGTGACAGACTTTATTTTGGGGAGCTCCAAAATCATAGCAAATGGTGACTGCAGCCATGAAAGTAAAAGACGCTTGCTCCTTGAAAGAAAAGTTATGGCCAACCTAGACAGCATATTAAAAAGCAGAGATAGTATTGTGCCAACAAACTCCCATCTAGTCAAAGCTGTGGTTTTTCCAGTAGTCATGTATGGATGTGAAAGTTGGACTATAAAGAAAGCTGAGCACCGAAGAAATGATGCTTCTGAACTGTGGTTTTGGAGAAGATTCTTGAAAGTCCCTTGGACTGCATGGAGATCCCACCAGTCCATCCTAAAGGAGNCTTGTTTATATTGCTGTGTTTGGGGTGGCTTTTCTGTATTCTGGCAGTTTGTGGTTCCTCTTTATTGTGAAGGTTCCTCACTGTGGGTGGGGTTGGATGGGTGGCTTGTCAATGTTTCCTGGTTAGGGATGCTTGTGTCAGTGTTTTGGTGAGTGGAGCTGGATTTCTTCTCTCTGGAGTGCTATGAAGTGTCCAGTAGTGAGTTTTGAGATGTCAGTGCGTTTGGTGTGACTTTGGGCAGCCTGTGTACTGAAGCTCAGGGCTATGTTCTGTGTTGCTGAAGAATTTATGTGGTATATCTTGCTCTGGAACTTGTTGGCCCTTGGGTGGTGCTTGGTTTCAGTATAGGTATAGAGGCTTTTGGATGAGCTCTTAATGATTAATGTTCCCTGGATTCAGGAGTTGTATGGTGTTCTCAGGTTTTGGAGTTAAGCCTCCTGCCTCTGGTTTTCAGTCTTATTCTTACAGTAGCCTCAAGACTTCTCCATCTATACAGAACCAATGATAAAGCATCTAGGTTAATGATGAAAATNTTCCCTGGATTCAGGAGTTGTATGGTGTTCTCAGGTTTTGGAGTTAAGCCTCCTGCCTCTGGTTTTCAGTCTTATTCTTACAGTAGCCTCAAGACTTCTCCATCTATACAGAACCAATGATAAAGCATCTAGGTTAATGATGAAAATTTTCTCCACAGTGAGGGACACCTGGAGAGGTTCAATAAGTTACATGGAGAAGAGAAAGGGGAAGAGGGAGATAGAGGTGACCAGGAGGAGAAGAGCAGGATTCAAAAGGGGAGAGAGCAAGCTAGCCAGTAATCAATTCCCTATGTGGTCTCCACAGTCTGGATCCCTCAGAGATGTTCATGGAATTACACAAAGAGAAGAGGGAGGAAGGAGATAGAGGTGACCAGGAGGAGAAAAGAGGGAATCAAAAGGAGAGAGACAAATCCAGCCAGTAATCAGTTCCCTAAGTGTTTTCCACAGCCTGGAACACACAGAGATTCACAGAGTTGGGTAAGAAAGAGAAGGGGGAGTAAGGAGATAGAGGTGACCTGGTGGAGAAAAAAGAGAGTCCAAAGGTGGAGAGAGCAATCAAGCCAGTAATCACATTCCCAAGTAAAAATGGATACTGAAGATTGGGTTCTTAAAGGTACAAAACTGGTAACAAATACTAAAAAGCAAAGATTAAAAATCTAGAGTAGAGGTTAGACTCTCAAAAATATAATATTAAAAAATAAATAAAGTCACAGAATTATAAAGTATATATATAAAGTTTGCTTTAAAAATAGGGTCTTTTTTGCAAGGTAATAGTAGGTTATAAAATGAAAATTAAAGGAGTAATAGAGGACTTAAAATAGAAAAAAATTTAAAAACTGATAATAGTGAAAATATATCTAGGAATTTCTCTGGAGCTTTTGCGGACAGTGGGGTCAGTTCAGTTTCAGATAATTCCTTGATCCGACTTATACTTCTCAAGATCTATAGGCCCCTTCCAATGTAGTGTGTACTAACTACACGGTTTTCATTTGTTGCACCTGTCACTTCCAAAGCAGTTCCCTCTGTTTATTTTAGCTTCTTCTGTTGGGTGGTCTTTTCAGTGTCTAGTTTCCGCCCTGACACAAGAGGGCGATGTTGGTCACTTATTTAGGCTCACTTGTTCAGTCGTGCTGTGGAAAGGGTGGAACATTGCAAACAAATATCTCTGGCATTTGTGTGGGAGTGCTTGAGGTGTTTCAAAAGCACTGGGATTGCC
>SJYV01009820.1:99977-111430 GCA_006410875.1 Neotragus pygmaeus
GCAAAGTAATGTCTCTGCTTTTCAATATGCTATCTCGGTTGGTCATAACTTTCCTCCAAGGAGTAAGCGTCTTTTAATTTCATGGCTGCAGTCACCATCTGCAGTGATTTTGGAGTCCAAAAAAATAAATTCTGACCCTAGTGTTCTTCTAAAACAGTACTGTCCACTAGAAACTCAGTGTGAGTCACAGAAGTAATCTTAAATATTCTAATAGCCAGATTTTTAAAAGGAAAAGGAAATGGAAAAAACTTTATTTTTTTCTTTAACTCAATGGTGTTGTTGTTGTTCAGTTGCCAAGCTGTGTCCAACTCTTTGTGACCCCATGGACTGCAACACACCAGGCCTCCCTGTCCCTCACCATCTCTTGGAGTTTGCCCAAGTTCATATCCATTGAATCAGTGATATTATCATTTCAAATGTAATGTGTATAAAAATTATTAAGGATACCATTTCCATTCTTTTTTCACACTAAGTCTCTGAAACCAGTTATGACCAACCGAGATAGCATATTGAAAAGCAGAAGACATTACAGGTTTTTTTTTTAATTGTGTGCTCTGTTGGCCAGATGTGTCTGATGCTTTGCAGCCCCATGGACTGCAGCTCACCAAGGCTACTCTGTCCATGGTATTCTCTAGGCAAGAATACTGGAGTCGGTTGTCATTTCCTTCTCCAGGGGATCTTCCCAACCCAGGGATCGAACCTGCAGCTGTGGTGTCTCCTGCATTGGCAGGCAGATTCTTTACCACTAGCACTACCTGGGAAGCCTACATACCCCAATTCAGATACTAACTGTTCAATGGAAATATTTGACCTATATTCACATTTCATAACATTTACAGTTGACAAAGGAGAGTCATGTTCCCAAATTGTTCTAAATATACTTAAAAGTTTTCCACTAACTGAATCAAATACCAGTTTTAAAATTTAAATGAATCAGAATTACTGGCATGAAATTGAGAACAGGATATTGAAGAGATATCTCACTCTTATGTTCATGGCAGCCTTATTTATAATAGCCAAGGGAGGGAAACAACCTAAGTGTCTGTGTATAGATGAATGGATGAAGACAATGTGGTTTATATATAATGGAATATTATTCTGCCCTGAGAAAAAGGGAAATCCTGCCATTTGTGACAACATGGATGGACCCTGAGGTCATGATGCTAAGAAACCAGAAAGATAAATGCTGCATGCTATCACTTATATGTGGAATCTAAATTAAAAGTCAAACTCATAAAAACAGAGTAGAAGAATGGTTGTCAGGGGCTGGGGATGGGGAAATAGGGAGAGGTAAAAGGGTACAAACTTTAGCTGTAACATAAACAAGGTCTGAGGATCTAATGTAAAACATGGTGCCTATGGTTGATAACACTGTTTTATAATTGAAAATGTTTTAATTAATTATAATTCAAAGTTCAGTTCCTCATTTGCACTATCCACATTTCAGGGCTCAAATGCCACATACGGGTACTGCATTGGATAGTACAGGTCTTGGGTGTGAGAAATGGCAGTCAAAGTGTTGGTGTATGAGTCACAGGTTCACAGTATCGCTGAGTTAAATTTTGCTTTTTCCAGGGGCACAGACTATATTTGTATACCTGGCCAGCCACTGAACATGTGTTTACCATAAGTCACAAGGTAGCCCTATCAGAGAATAACATGGACCCCCATAACACAAGCCCGACTGCTTGCAGAAACATGCTAACACAAGCTCCTTGAGGGGAAGATTCAGCCCCAATTCAACCAGCAGTTCCTTGCCCAGTGCCTGACACAAAGTAAGCATTTGGCCAATTTTTATTCAGTGACTGACTGCTCTCCTGACAGTTGATGAAGATTCCTTTCCATGCTTTATGGTGCAAGCCTTATTCACACTGGGCATCACTCATTTATCCAGTCAACAAACATGAGCTCATGACCACTGTGTATGATAGTCCCTTATGGCGAGCCACTGTCTACTCCCTGGCTCTTAAAAAATAATGTGATTCACGATGAAGACGTAGAGGCATGAAGGCCAAATAGTGCCACCTTCTCCGTTTGGCCCTTAGCCAGCACTGATGGTACATATGGTCATTCTTTGATATCGGCAGGGCAAACTCGTTTCAGGAAGCCCAAGGATAACAAAATCCAAGATGCTCAAGTCCCTTATATAAAACGGTGACGTATTTGCATATAACCTACGCACATCCTCTAATCTACTTTCAATAATCTCTAGATTCTTTATAATACCTAATACAATGCAAATGTTATGTAAATACTTGTAAATACAATGTAAATGCTATGTAAGTAGTTGCCAGAGCACAGCGAATTCAAATTTTGCTTTGGGGAACTTTCTGGAATTTTTTAAAAAACATATTGTCAATCTACACTTTATTGAATCCAAGAATTTAGAACCTGCAGATATGAAGGGCCAACCAAACTACCTCATGTGTGCCTTGTACAATACTACACACTTCCTATGTGAGTGTACGGGAGAACATTTATTGTAAGGAAGAATTACATGCACTAGGATGGCTACAATTCTTAAAAAATGGAAAAGAATAAGTGTGGATGTGTATGCAGAGGATTTGGAACCCTCAAACATTGCTGGAATGTAAAGTGATCCAGCTGCCTTGGAAAACACTGTGATGGTTCCACAATAAGCTTTTAATAAAGTTACCATATGACCCCAGAAACTCCACTTTTATGCACACACAGACAATATGGGAAATTACATATATATATATATATAATTCCCATAAAAATATATATCATATAATATGGGAAAATTTGTGGCTGGAATCAGATAATATGCAAAATTATAGGACATGACTGAAGCGACTTATCAACAGCAACATTATATATATATTATATATACTATATATGTTACATACAAAGTATTTAATTTTCCATACAGTATGATTCCAGTTACATCAAATATTCACAGTAGTTAAATCCATAGAAACAGAAAGCTGATTCGTGGGGACTGAGAAAAGAAAATGGGAAGTGAGCTTCATAGGTATGAGTTTCCTTTTCGGGTGATAAAAATGTCCTGGAACTAGAGAGTGGTGACTATGATACAACATTGTGAATGTACTATATTCTACACTTTAAAAAGGCTAAAATGGTAGATTCTATGTTATGTGTATTTTATCACATTTTTTTAAATGTCAGAAAAGTATAGTGTTCTGTGATAACCTGGACAGAGAGGATAAGGGGAGGGGAGGGAGGTTCAAGAGGGAAGGCATATATATATAATTATGGCCAATTTGCATTTTATATGGCAGAAACCAATACAACATTACAAAGCAATTTTCCTCCAATTACAGAATAAATTTAAACAAAAAGAATAATGAAGGACAATATTTTGTCCAAAATGAGGTGGAATTTTAACCAATAGGAGGCTGAAACAATTTTTCTTTCCTTTCTTCCTTTTCTTGATTTTTCTTCCTTTTCATCTTTTTTTCTTTCAATGTAGTATAAGGCTAATCAGTATCTCTACATTTCCTTTGCATTACAATTTCTAAGTGCCATAATCAGGAGCCTTTTTTTGTTTACTTTATTTAATACAATTGAACCTATCAGTAGAAGTCACATGAGTGTCAACAAACTTTCATTCTAACAGTGCCTGCCTACCCTG
This sequence comes from Neotragus pygmaeus, assembly GCA_006410875.1. Lineage (NCBI taxonomy): Eukaryota > Metazoa > Chordata > Mammalia > Artiodactyla > Bovidae > Neotragus > Neotragus pygmaeus. The sequence goes on from SJYV01009820.1 coordinate 103,594, forward strand.
TGTCAGGATTTGTACCAGCACTCCGTTAACATTTTCTCTGTTAATATATGAGGTGGCTAATTTAAAATTAGAAACAGCAATAATATTGCTTAAGAATGATCTTTCAAGGGAGAAAAGAAATTTAGACTTACCAAAAGTAAAGGGCCAACAAAATGAATATAATTAAGAAATTCTTGTTTTCACCTTGACAGGTACTTTCGTTAATTACTAGAATGAAAATGTTTTAAGTACCTACTAAGTAGCCCTGCCTGTAATGGCAGAAAGATATAACAGATTTTTCCTGAAGTCAATTTTGAGAAAACCTTAAGAGTCATAGAGCCACTGAAACAAACATAAATTCTAGTCTACAGATGTGAACAACTAAACAAAAGAAAGTTTTTAAACACTGTGGAGGGGCTTGGGGCGGGCAATGACAAGGACATAGACAAGGTCATTCCCTACATTCCCATACATATTTTTTCTGTCTTTCCCTCTATATAACCCACTAAATTTCCATTGTTACACCACCCTTAGGGTCAGAGCTACAGAACTGCTTGGTAGTGGCAAGTTCATGATTCACCAAATTGTTTCTAGCACCACCAGTAACTGAACACGATTGGACCTGGTTCAAGTGCATTCTGCCAACTTCCATTCTATGACCTCTACAGATGTTTGAAGACCCATATGTCATGTTCTGACTCCGAATCTTCTACTTTCCTATTAGCATGTAATGTAAGATCTTCCAGATAAGAAAAACACTGAGATGTCTCAAGTCCTGTCTACTGCTCCTGATGCCCAGAACTCTGAGGTGTAATGTTAGAGGTTCAAGCACAAGAAGGAATTTTTTAAAGCCCCACACATCTGTATTGCTGGAACCTGAACTAAAAAATTACTTAGAATAACAGTAGCTGCAAGTTCTCAGGGGAACCAGGCTGGCCTGAAGAGAGCAAAAATTACATAAAAGCAAGTGACCCACACCCCTAAATCTGCTCAGTGATGGAAGCTTCTGGAAAGTTTCTTAGCTCACACTTTTTATTAATCACTTACAAGCTCACTGCGAAAACAAGACAATAAGTCAAATATAAACAAAACCAGTAAACAATTGTTGAACAACTTGAATAAGAGTAAAAGTGAATTCGCAAGGGCTAGAAAGAGCAAGCGGAGAAGGCAATGGCATCCCACTCCAGTACTTTTGCCTGGAAACTCCCATGGACGGAGGAGCCTGCTAGGCTGCAGTCCATGGGGGCGCTAGAGTCAGACACAACTGAGCGACTTCACTTTCACTTTTCACTTTCATGCATTGGAGAAGGAAATGGCAACCCACTCCAGTGTTCTTGCCTGGAGAATCCCAGGGACGGGGAAGCCTGGTGGGCTGCCATCTATGGGGTCGCACAGAGTCAGACACGACTGAAGCAACTTAGCAGCAGCAGCAGAAAGAGCAAGGGTTCTGTACCTTGTAGAAAACCTCACAATATCTTTCAGATTTCCATACCCTCTTTCTCCAGGCAGACTGAATGGAAGTACCTAGCATTTGCCATGTCAGCTTATCACGTAATGTCTGATCACACCTTCACTTCAGAGCTGCACATTGATACATAAAGTTGTCAGCCCCAAATAATATATTCAAAATATGTAAGGTTCAAAAAATCATTGTTGAAAATGCTATAGTGGCACTTGCTGTAGTGGTACTCTAGAGGATATAAAGGGCATTCACAGCCATTGTCTCACTGGATATTTAACACAGATAATTTGAAACTTTTTGTCATACAGTCTTCTGATATGTGGGTGCCCACACTAACATATCTAGGTAAATGTATTCCATTTTTCATAGATGCTATCTATTACTGTCATTAAATTAATTTTCACAGTAGATTTAAAATGCCAATCCTTACAGGAAAGTCAAAATTAAAAACAACAACAACTCCCAATTGAAAGCCCCATTGAAGGCCATAAAAATCTTTGTTAATGGACTTGGTACTCAATAGCAACAATGGATAGAGTGGCTCAGTATACTATAGTAAAGTGAAGATAGAGCCCCTTTGGGAAAATGAAACAATAAAACCTATGTTGGGGGGACACAATTTTCATGCCAGCAGTTAACTTCTTTACACTTTTTAAAAATGCAAAAATCTTCACTCACATATGCAGTGCACCTGGCTAGCTAGCTAACTTCTGGCTGTGATAGTAAGTCCACCTAATGGCACCTGTATAAACAGAACCCTGGCTGTGACTGTTTTCTGAGTGGGGCTCATCCAACATGCAATATTGCTTCAGACATGCCCGTTTCTCATTTGGGCAAACAAGTAACTAAGGGCTGAGAAGAGAGAGAATTCTCAGGCTCCTTTGCAAGGAGGGGCTGGAGGGGGTATTCATTTACTGCTGTGATAGAGAAGGAGGGCAGGAAGAGAGCATTGCTTAATAAATATACTATTTGTAAGAAAGCCTAAGTACTGAAACCAAACTGAAGAGGAAAGCGCATTTATCAGGGGGGAAAGATTTATGCAAACATTAAAGCTCTCCTGTTACCTCTGTTTTCATTTGAGATATTCGTATTTTAATACCTCTGCATTCCAGCTTCTCCTCTTACTGGATGTGGAGCTAAGTTTCTGCCCATGCTCATGATCATGCTGTCAGCTAAATGATCAATCATGGTATCGCCAATTTCACATTGAGACTTCACGGGAGGGTGAAATCAGAGAACAAAATGGCTGTGGGGGAAGAATTTGTTTAAATACAGCTAGTTGGGGAAACTGGCAAAAGGGTAAAAAAAAAGAATGGAAAACATATGAAGTGTAAATGCATCTATCTTTAAGGCAGATCCTTTTCAAAGCTTTCTGTGGCACGAAAGTCATTGTGTGATGCATCTGAGTGTTTAGAGGAGCAAAATAATGTAATAGGGTTGCAACTAAATGCCAGTATTTCAGTCCATTGACTTTGGGCGCCGATTTGTATGTACTGCATGTCGATAAACTATATGAATACAATGAATACACTCAAGGCTACTTATGAAATAAATCTAGATTTTGTATTTACAAACAGAACAAGGTTCGAAGAAAACTCAACAGCCACAAATTCCAAGCAAGAGAAATAAAGGCAGTCAGAATGAAGTCCTGTAATATTTTCAACCAACATTAGAGGTTATTCAGCATGTGTGAAGTCCCATATGCAACTCAGGAGCTGGGGGAGAGGAGGCACTCTATGCTATGAACACTCCAACAGTGCTTTGAAAGCAAGATCTTCAGGAGAAAGCAGGCTAGCCTGGGTTCTGATTCAGAATTGAACTGCTTAAATTTAACTTCAGCAAGCAAATAGTGCCTATGTCTTTTCATACTGTGATTATATGGAAATACAAGTTTGCAATGACTGTTCTCTAAAGATTTAACTGATGGAAGATGATCTACTATCACAAGGGCAGATCATGCTTGCTTAAAATCAATCACTTGAAGTCTACCTCTGTAATACATTCATGATACAAACAATCTTTTCTTCATCCAAGGGCTGCCATTAATTGTAATCTTATAGTGCTCTCTACTGGTGATAAATTATGTGAAACCTCATTAGATATCAAAAGGCTTAATTAACTTTTCATCTTATGCTCACATTACCATTTAAGTCCAGCGTGGCACCACCCAATTCACTTCTCTGGGCCATCAGAACCAAAGTGCACCAAGAATCTCCCTCATGTTGGGACAGAAAAAGCACCTCACTGTGAACCATAGTATCAAAAGCACCCAGGAAAAAAATGCCTTCCACTTCAGAATGGGAATACTTAGGCAGGTGAGACAAGAAGGGTAAAAAACACTGAATGAAAGAATGAAGAATTGGACTGGAACCCTGGCTTTGGGCCACAATAACCATGTGACTCAGTCACTTTAATTTTGTGAGCTTTAATTTTCTCATCATTAAAATAGAAATGATAATTCCCACCTTACCTATTTTATCAGTTTGTTGTAACAGATGAGATGGTAGCTAAGGTTGTACTTTGTAAAAATATTATTATTATCATCATTATCATTACAGTAAAAGATATTATTTTCTTTAGATCAGTGAGCCTTAAACCTTTCTGGTTTTTCACCAGTGGAATTTTTTTAAACATAATCTTACGTGGAACTTTATCAAACTGAGTTTATTAGTAGACACGTACTATGTAAGTTCAAAAGTGTAACTTTTTTTTTTATTGAAGTACATTTGCTTTCCAATTTCATGTTAATTTCTTCTTCTTTTTTCTGGCCTCACCATGAGGCATGTGGGATCTTAGTTCCCAATCAGGGATAAAATCCATGCCTCTTGTATTGGAAGATAAAGTCTTAACCACTGGACCATCAGGGAAGTCCCTAACTATTTCTTTATTATTAAGTCAGTTAATGACAAGAATAAAACTGTCTGAATATACATGAACTTTTGAAATCTTGAGTCATGGTTGCCAACTGAACGGACATTTGCCTCAACATCTAATTTGTTTCTGGACTTCCTTTGGTTGCTTAGTATCAGAAAAGTATAATTCATATAGATAAGTATCTGTAAATGACATGAAAATGAAAGTGTTAGTCGCTCAGTCGTGTCCGACTCTTCACGAGTCCATGGACTACAGTCCACCAAGATCTTCTGTCCACGGAGTTCTCCAGGAAAGAATACCAGAATGGGTTGCCATTTCCTCTTCCAGGGGATCTTCCTGACCCAGGGATCAAACCCAGGTCTCCTGTATTGCAGGCAGATTCTTTACTGTCTGAGCCACCATAGCTTTTTTTTAAGTTGCCTCAAAATATCAGCATTGTACTTCAACTAAAGTGATCCAAAAGCTTAAACAGTGGGTGATAACAATAGCCACTGCTCAAAATATTCCTTATGTACCAGGTGTTTTTCCAAGGACTCCATGTATATTAACTCAATGAATTCTACTAATAACCTATGAGGTAGTTGTGTCTAAAGTCACCATTTTTAAAAGATAAGGAAACTTAGACAAAGGAGATTAAGAAATATACTCAAAGTGACACAGCTAGTCTGCTGCCAGAATCTGTGCTCTTAACCATTGCTTTTTACAGAGGAAACGCTTCTTTGGAAGTTGAATCAGCAACATGATTTAACAACTGCTAAAAACCTGAACTGAAAAAATGCTAAATATGAATTTAAACAATGAATGGAATTCAGAATCAGCTTGTGTGTGTGTTCAGTCATATCTGACTGTTTGTGGTTCCAAGGCCTGTAGCCCACAAGGCTCCTCTGTCCATGGGTCAGGCAAGAATACTAGAGTGGGTAACCATTTCCTTTTCCAGAGGATCTTCTTGAACTAGGGATTGAACCCACATCTCTTATGTCTCCTGTATTAGCAGGCAGACTCTTTACCATTGCACTACCTGGAAACCCCAAGAACCAGCTTAAATCTTCACTATTTGGGAAAATTGGCTTCCTAATATAACCTGTTCAGACAGCATCCTTATAAAAATATATGTGATATCTCAGGGCCTATCTATCAGGTAGTCCCTGGAAATTTCAAAACAACCAAACTTATTTTTGTTTTCCATAACAACTTCAACTTTAGGTCTTCGTTTTGTTGTTAATAGTACAACTGTAAGGCTTGTAAGAGTATAAGCACATATTGCCTAGCTGTATTCCTTCTGCTTATTAAAATCCAGACAAAAGTATACCAAACAGGCCTCAGCACCAAATGGTAAAGTGTTATCACCATGGGATGTATTCCACACCCTCTTTTTCTGATTACACAATGTCCCTCCCCTCGTACCTGGAAGAGAGCATGTACCTGAGCCTCTCCTGACATTTAATTGAGCCCAACACACAAGTACTGGAGTAGTGAACTCACATGTACAATTCTATGCTCAAGAATCTGTCTCAGCTTCACATTTTAGCCCCATCTAGTCTTAATTTTAGTTCTTCTTAGTCAACAACATATACAAACAGTTTAAACAAGTAAACAGAAACACACACAGAGCCAGAGTCTGCACAAAAATTGTTCTGCAGACTTGGCCAAAAGGCACACAAAAATACACTCAGCACCAATAACCATCAGGGAAATGAGCATCTAAACCACAATGAGTTATCACCTCACACCTGTCAGAATAGCTATCATCAAAAAGACCACAAATAACATGTGCTGGTGAGGATGTGGAGAAAAGGGGACCTTTGTACACTGTTGGTGGGACTGTAGATTGGTGCAGTCCTTGTGGACAGCAGTATGGAGGTTTCTCAAAAAACTAAAAATAGAACTACCATATAATTCCCCTTCTGGATATATATCTGAAAAAAAGACAAAAGCACTAATTCAAAAAGGTACATGCACTCTGATGTTCATAGTAGCATTATTTACAATAGCCAAGATATGGAAGAAACCTACCTGTCCATCAACAGATAAATCGATAAAGGTGTGTTCACACACACACACACACACACACACACACAGTGGAATACTACTCAACCAAAAAAAAGAATTAATTTTTGCCATTTGCAACAACATGTATGAACCTGAAGAGCATTCAGTTCAGTTCAGTTTAGTTGCTCTGTCGTGTCTGACTGTTTGCAGCTCCATGGACTGCAGCATGCCAGGCCTGCCTGTCCATCACCAACTCCCAGAGTTTACCAAAACTCATGTCCATTGAGTGGGTAAAGCCATCCAACCATCTCATCCTCTGTCATCCCCTTCTCCTCCTACCCCCAATCTTTCCCAGCATCAGGGTCTTTTCAAATGAGTCAGCTCTTCACATCAGGTGGCCAAAGTACTAGAGTTTCAGCTTCAACATCAGTCCTTCCAATGAACACCCAGGACTGATCTCCTTTAGGGTGGACTGGTTGGATCTCCTTGCAGTCCAAGGGACTCTCAAAAGTCTTCTCCAACATCACAGTTCAAAAGCATCAATTCTTCAGTGCTCAGCTTTCTTTACAGTCCAACTCTCACATGACTACTGGAAAAACTATAGCCTTGACTAGACGGACCTTTGTTGGCAAAATAATGTCTCTGCTTTCTAATATGCTGTCTAGGTTGGTCATGACTTTCCTTCNAACTCTCACATGACTACTGGAAAAACTATAGCCTTGACTAGACGGACCTTTGTTGGCAAAATAATGTCTCTGCTTTCTAATATGCTGTCTAGGTTGGTCATGACTTTCCTTCCAAGGAGTAAGCATCTTTTAATTTCATGGCTGCAGTCATCATCTGCAGTGAAGAAGAGCATTACACTAAGTGAAATAAGTCAAACAGAAAAAGACAAATACTGTATATCATTATATGTGGAATCTAAAAAATACAACATGGAGAAGAAAACAGCAGCCCACTCCATTATTCTTGCCTGAGAAATCCCATGAACAGAGGAACCTGATGGGCTACAGTCCATAGGGTCCAAGACACAACTTAGCAACTAAATCAACATCACATGTATAGATACACACCAAATTTTCTTTTATCAGTTCATCTGAAATTTTGTCTTACAGAGACACCATAGAGGAGTGATAAATATCAAAACATGTGTGCTTGAAGTGTGGGGTCCTTATTGCAGGAACCACATCACTGAGAGCTATGTCTTAAAAGACAAAAGTCAGGAAAGATTCACAGTTCTAATGAGATGGATGAAACTGGAGCCTATTATACAGAGTGAAGTAAGCCAGAAAGAAAAACACCAATACAGCATACTGACACATATATATGGAATTTAGAAAGATAGTAATGATGACCCTGTATGTGAGACAACAAAAGGACACAGACATAGACAATGGACTTTTGGCCTCAGAGGGAGTAGGAGAGGGCGGGATGATCTGCGAGAATGGCGTTGAAGCATATATACTATTATGTAAGAAACGAATCACCAGTCTATGTTTGATACAGGATGCAGGACGCTTGGGGCTGGTGTAC
>SJYV01009820.1:112696-187290 GCA_006410875.1 Neotragus pygmaeus
TAGTGACCTCATGGACTGCAGCCTACCAGGCTCCTCCGTCCATGGGATTTTCTAGGCAAGAGTACTGGAGTGGGTTGCCATTGCCTTCTCCAAGATCATACCACATAGATAGTCCAAAAAAAGGTATTTCTCTCCAAAAGATGATGTCAACAGGACATCATTAGATACACAATTTTGTAAACATAGACATCATGAGTGTGCATATGTGCACAAATACATTTGCGAACATGTGATTTGGAAACCTCCAAAATCATTTTATGTTTTCATTCTCACTATTCAAACTGACTCCATGAATCACAGACACAGAGAGCACCTTTTCTCAGATAAACACACCTCCACTCTTGTCCCCATTTAACTCAACCACTCTGTTTGTATCATTGCAGTTGCTCCCTTGTTCTCCTGGTGGCCCTTAAGAATCCCAAATTTGGCCATGCTCTTTTTAGGTGGATGTTGATTCCTATTAAAGAATGACCATGTGCTGCTAAGAGTCAGACATGACTGGGTGACTGAACTGAACTGAACTGAAAGAATGATTTCTATTAAAAATGGGTGACCCAAACTTAAATGGAGAGAGAGCAAGCATGTAATTCTCTTGCTGTCCTTGGCTCATAGATTGGTAGGGTGCTCTTGTTTGGAAAATCCTGAAATTCTGCCAATAGGTCTAGCACATCCCCGGTTGACAACTTTAAAGCAGGCACTTAGCAGGATTTTCATTTCACTTTACTTCTCAGCTATACATTCACTTGGCCTAGACTTGAGCTCAAAAGCCTCAAAAATTTTTTTCTCTTTAAAATCCAAACTTATGTTCAGAAGTTTACATGGAGCCATGAGGAAACTGATACAGGGAGATATGGTGACTTCCAATTCCAGCCACGCCAGTCATCTAGCATCAAAATATGCACCAGCTGTGAGTGTCTGGATCTTGCTAAGTCAGAGGGTGCTGGACGGCTGACAAGATACTGCTCTGAAATTGCTTTCAATCCCTTAATGTCTGCTTTGCCCCCTTATTTTCATATTTTCTTCCCCATGTAAGTATATATCTTTAAATGAATACAAAATCCCATAAGTCTGTATGTAAGTTAGCACTGGGCTTTTGCAAGGCCTTTGAGATACTCAACTAACTTTACCATTGGACACAGCCCTCCTTTATCATCTGCCAGCCTCTCTTCTCTTAAATGGTTCTAGCAGTAACAACAAGTGATCATCATAATATATGGACCATAAAAAGAGGAGAAGGGAGTGAATGAATTTACAAGCAAAAGTCTCTCCAGGACTTGATCTTCTCCTCCAGAAATCTGTGAATTCCTCATGGATTTCAACAGGAAATTGGCCTGCTAAGGGGTTATGGGTGATAGAGCCTTAAACAGGACTTATGAGCTATAGTTCCCAGTCTAGGAGCACTTTGCCCTTGTTCATTAGTGCTTATGAGGAAATAAAATACTTCTTTTAATTTTTATTTTATTACATTTCTGTGAAAGGAAAAAATATTTAAGTTTTTAGGGGATAAATATGCTTTCTTCCTTATTATTTATTCATATGCATATTAAATTTCATAAACTCAAGTTGCCAAATTTTAACCTGCTGATAAGGGTGAGTCTCCAAACTTTCCATATGTTCAACTGAGTCAAAAGATGCTCAGGCCTTGGACTGTGTTTCACATTCAAAAGCTGGCAGGAGTTACACATACCCTTTACATATGGTACTTCCTTGTCTTCACACAACAGGGAGGAAAGAGAGGGTCAGGTTTGAGGCACAAGCAAGTAATGTCAATAGGAAATTCTTCTCCCCAACTCTCACAGACCTTCTTATAGATTAGAACTGAGCCTTTTATTTAAACAAGAAATGCATTGATTGTTTCTAATTTCCAATTGCTTTCAGTGTGATTTTATAGAAATTCCATGTTGGAAATGAAAGCTGGTAGAGACAAAGGTACTTTCTCAAGCTGTATTTTCACAGAACTTGAGCTTCTCATCCAAGGCAGATTAATTGATTTATCGTCCACATGGTGCTGGTAATACTGACAGGAAATATAAAGAGAGGAACTTGGTTATGTTTTGGGCCCAGGCAATTTGCATTAGGTAAAAGAAAATCATTTCCAGAATTGTCTGTCAGCCAAAGCACAGTTTTTAAATCATAAAACCAAGCCACAGATGCAAAGGTCACCCAACATAAAATTATGAGCATAACTAGAGGGAAAAAGCCCTTTATGTGTCAAGAACAGGAAGTGATTTTGTGTTTCTCTACAAAAATTTACAGTCACCAGCTGAAGGCAGAAAAAGCAATAAATTATAACAATTAAATCCAAAGTAACTTGCTGTTTTCATTCAAGGTCACAGAGCTTGATACAAAAGTCATGGTACAATATGAAAGAGCAAATATGTGCTGGGTAAATTATATAGGTACTTTTGATTTTTCATATTTATTTCTTGTGTACACATCCTATTAATATCACTTATGAGAAAAGAAGGAAAGATTGAGAAAAGATCCATTGCTTTCCATGTGTTATCAACTGGCAAAGGTGAGTGGATCTATAAATAAGCCAACACTCATTAGTAGGTGTTAAAGAATAAACTCATTTCACAAGACCTCCATTTCTGGCATTTCTCCTGCTGGAACCACTACAATTTTCTTAACAGAAACTTCAGTTTGATCTCCTAGTATGTTCGAAGCACTGTCTGAAGTGCTTTTCATATGATGTCTCAAACCATTCTCCCAAAAGCCTTGTGAGGTAGATATACAAACCCTTGTTTTGTGAAAGCAGAATAACAGCCAGTTGAAGGCCTTACGAGAAAAAAGCCCTGAAAGTGAAAGAGGAGAATGAAAAAGTTGGCCTAAAACTAAACATTCAGAAAACTAAAATCACGGCATCCTGTCCCATCAATTGATGGTAAATAGATGGAGAAACATTGTAAACAATGACAGACTTTATTTTGGGGGCTCCAAAATCACTGCAGATGGTGACTGCAGCCATGAAATTAAAAGATGCTTGCTCCTTGGGAGAAAAGTTATGACCAACCTAGACAGCATATTATAAAGCAGAGCCATTACTATGCCTACAAAAGTCTGTCTAATCAAAGCTATGTNTTAGGCTGAATCTCCAATACTTTGGCCACCTGATGTGGAGAGCTGACTCCTTTGAAAAGACCCTGATGCTGGGAAAGATTGAGGGCAGGAGGAGAAGGGGACGACAGAGGATGAGATGGTTGGATGGCATCACCGACACGATGGACATGGGTTTGGATGGACTCTGGGAGTTGGTGATGGACAGGGAGGCCTGGTGTACTGCGGTTCATGGGGTCACAAAGAGTCAGACATGACGACTGAGTGACTGAACTGCCTTAAAGCCTATGCTCCTCAACAAGAAAAGCCACTGCAATGATAAAGCCACATAACAACAACTAGAGAGTAGCCCCAACTTGTTGCAAGTAAAGAAAGCCTGTGCACAGTTACAAGGACCCAGCACAGTCAATTAAATTAAAAAAGTTGAAATGTCATCTCCTTTCTGTGTGTTACCTGAACTTGTCCCCTCCTACCTCATCACTATTTCCAGGCGGAAAATCTTGTTTCCTCTATTTTATCATTTTACATATAATATTTTCATTAAATGTTTATCTTTTTCTCAAGAGCAGCGATCTTACCTTATTGAACTTTATACTATCCTCACCTAGCACAGTATCTTGTATAAGAGCTTAATAATTTGTTTAGTGTAATTAAATTGATTTGGTCATTTGGGTGGGTGGTTGGTATTCAGGTAAACTGACTGGATAGTTCGTAGATTGGCTCATTGGTAGGTTTTCCTAGGTGAAAGTAGATACTTCTTGGGTTCTTTTCAGGAAGTCTAACCAAATAAGGTTATTCATCCATTGCTCATGACTCTCTTATAGAAAACAGTTGTGAGGTCTTGAATAAGTTGGATCTGAATTAAAATCCTGATCACATCCCCCAAAGTATTCTCAAGAAAATTAAGCTGTGGCTGAATCCCTGGCAGTCACAGACTTAGCAACACTATCAACAAACTATATCACTTTATTGAATATCTGAAGTCCAGATATCATCTCTATGTAGATGCTGTTTAGAAACTGCCTCAATACGACAATGGACTTATAAGCCTTGTTTCATGGTATTCTTTGCTTCAAAGTAGCATCATATTTGGAAGTACAGCTACATTCCCAATGCTAGGGAGAATTCCAAATTCCTTGAATTTTTGACTGCCCATACCAATTTACTAAAATATATACTTAACCACAGTCAGAACCCAAACCATGTAGCTGGTATTTTCTTTCAGTTCTGTGATGAGAAAGCCACACAGATCCCATTTGTCAACAGTCTACTAAATAAAAACAAAAGGTTTCATAGCAGTGCCTTTTACTATAAGACAGAATCCCTATATATGCTGAAAACAACTTTAGAATACTTTCAACTATGAAGCCGTTGCTGTCAACTTGTGTTACAAAGGGGAACTTCAGGTTTTCAATTACATCAGTGCTCCAGGCTCCCACAGCATCCCACAATTGTTTAGTCTTAACACCTATCCTGTCAGAATGATTCTTTACCAACTTCACTTAACTTCCCCCAGCATTTCCTCCCCTAATCCAAGATTGGAGCCAATTTAGCCATGCTTCTCAGTACTTCTCCACTATGAACTGTCACAGCCAAGTAACTTTCACATCCACAAAGCCTTGCCCATAGATGTTTGTGGAGAGTGAGGGTAATGATGCTCTTTGTATTCCTATTTACAACATGTAGAGTAATGTAAATAAAAAGGCCTTATCATTGCCTGGTTTTTCTTTCACTGTCAGGACCAGAGAAGGAAACAGTAATGAGTCTTCATGATTTTTCCAAGATTGGGCTCCACATTCACCCCTCAAGAGGTTCATTCCACCCCACAAAGAGGGATTTCTGGGACTTCCCTGGTGGTCCAGTGGGTAAGACTCCGAGCTTCTAATACAGAGGGCCTGGGTTTGAGCCCTGGTCAGGGAACTAGAACCCATGTGTCACAACTAAGAGTTCACACGCTGCAACTGAAAAAATCCTGCATGCCACAACTAAAAATTCCACAAGCCACCACTAAGACCCAGCGAAGCCAAATAAATTAATTAATTTAAAAAAATTTTGTTTGTTTTAGAAAAAAGAATTTCTTCCTAGAGGAAATACAAAAATGGAACCACACACATAAAAGAGACCTTAAATAAGTCTTCTAGTCCAATACATATCAAACTTCAATGTGAAAGCAAATGATCTGCCAAGCCTGTTACAATGCAGATCACTGATTTGATAGGTCTAGGATAGGGCCTGAGTTTCTTCATTGTAAGCTCCCATGTAAGTCCAATACGGCTGGTCTACAGATCGTACTTCATGTAGGAAGCCATCTACACTATCCCCCAAAGATCACTCTCTCCTGCAAAGGAGCCCAGCTTCATCACCACCTATGGATGTGACCTTTGCCAGCTTATTTGTTCTTTTACCCTGTTGGCTTCTTTTCTTTCTTTCTGCTATGCATTGATAGATTATTTATTTATTGTATGCTATTCTACTGTTTATCTATCATTGCTTCTCATTCATGTTGTCTCTGCTTTTTTTATGATCTTATCTTTATTGGAGGACAACAAATGCCTTTATCCCAAAGAAATTGTTTTTTCTCCTTGAGTCTGTGGAATCATGTCCAGTCCCCAAATGCAACTAACCACAATCCAAAACTCTGCCCAGGAGAACAATATTGCTAGCCCTTGAGGCATACCAAGAACAACACAAAGAGCCTGCCTGTCATGTCTCTAAAGCACACAATTCTTAGAGGAAGAATTAAAAATCTTTCTCCTGACTAAGCCTCCCAACTAGTACACAGTGAACCAATTTCCCAGTCCAGTTCCAACTTCAAGGGTTTTCAGTCTCCTTGAGCCAGCAAAACATTCTCCCTAAATTTCAGCATTTTGCCACCCAACAGTATTGCCTCTTATATCTAAATACATCACAAAGACTTGGCATGTGTTCTGAGATTTGTTTCAGAAAATTTTCAGGACTTTGGAGGAAGTGAAAACTCTCAGCCAGGAAGCATCCTCTATAGTTTCCTTTTCTTAAAATGCCAGGGTTTCATGAACATTTCTGTAAAGACCTCTTTGAAGGAGGCATGACAGTTGGAATCACATTCAGGGGGACCTGGCTCCAGAACATATTGAATGAAATTCCTCCCACTTTCATCAAGACAGGGCTTCCAAAGGATTTTCAAAGAATCCTGTTTTCCCCCAACTCCTTTATCTTTTCATGAAAGAGTATACAAGTCAGTGACAATTATACTCCCATTATTACTCTCCATATTATCAAAAGAAAAAACCGATAACCTATTTTGACAAGCAGAGCCCACAGACTTTCAGATCATTGCAAACTTGGGCTCCTATCATGGTGCTGTCACCTACCAGCAGCACAAACTATGCAAAAGAACTTACTTCACTAAGGCCTCACTGTCCTCATTAATTGCTTTGAGAATTAAATGCATGTGTAGAAATCATTGAGCCCAGAACCTGGCAGAGGGTCAGTGGTCAATAAGATCAGCAAGTATCTTCTCTGGATCTCTGGCTCTGTACTTAAAAACAAGGATGGTAGGTAGTTCTGCTGAATAAGATAAGACAGGGAGCTCCTACCTACATACAATTATGGAGATTAAAGTGTCTTGATTTATGTATGTCAACATAATGTACTACTTGGAACCAGGTATGGTGCATGCTAAGTACTATATAAATGTTAAACATTTACTATTCCTTTTTATACTGTTAGTACTTATGATTAGTCAAATCTATGGTTTTTCCAGTAGTCATGCACCAATGTGAAAGCTGGACCATAGAGAAGGATAAGCACCAAAGAATTGATGCTTTTGAACTACAGTGCTGGAGAAGACTCTTGAGAGTCCCTTGAACAGCAAGGAGATTCCAACCAGTCAATCCTAAAGGAAATGAACCCTGAATATTCATTGGAAGGACTGGTGCTGAAGCTGAAGTTTCAATACTTTGGCCACCTAATTGGAAGAGCTGGGAAAGATTTAAGGCAGGAGGAGAAGGCGACAACAGAGGACGAAATGGATCATGGTATCACCAACTCAATGGACACGAGTTTGAGCAAACTCCAGGAGCTAGTAAGAGACAAGGAAGCCTGGCATGTTGCAGTCCATGAGGTCGCAAAGAGTCAGACACGACTGACCGACTGAACAGCAACAACAACACTAATGATGATAATAATCACAGAACCCCTTGAGAACACAAAATGGTAATGGCTGACTCTATTAAGTGCCAGTTTCCCATGGAAGAGTCTCTTTTGAGTTTTGAATCCAGTAGTCCTGTCTATAGAGAAGCATATACCCTAACTCAGTGGCTCTCAACATTTCTACTTTAGTATAACCTGTAAGGTTTGGTAAAACACTGCTGTCTGAGCCCCCCAACAGATCTCCTGAACCAGAATTCTCAGAGTGGCCCCAAAGCAGCCTCTTTGGTGTTTAGAAGCACTGTGACTCTGACACACCACATTTGGAGGAACATGGCCTTAGACCATCTTTCATGGGCCTTTCATGAGTTCTGAAAGGCCATTATTCTATTACAAAAGCCCTCCAGAGTTATACTCAAAGGGAAAACTAGTTTCTAAGAATGAGTTGGAGGCCCAAGAAATAGATGGTGAAGGCATAAGAAGATACATGCTATAGTTAGAGATGAAAAGGTCTGTAGTTATTTAAACTTGAAGCAAGAAACTCTAAGAGGGAACTTAATAATCTTCAAGAAGTAAATGAAGGAGGATGACATATAGCAAACAGAATGACTATTCTGGTTAGAACAAGACAAATAAAAATAATTGGTCTTGACATGCTATAGAAGTCAATCAGAAGACACTTACCAACCAGTTAAGGGATCTGCAATTTATATATATAATTATAAAATATAAAATATATATAATATCTTGCCTGGTGGCTCAGAGGTTAAAGCGTCTGCCTCCAATGTGGGGGACTCGAGTTCAATCCCTGGGTCGGGAAGATCCCCTGGAGAAGGAAATGGTAACCCACTCCAGTATTCTTGCCTGGAGAATCCCGTGAGTCCATGGGGTCGCAGAGTCAGACACAACTGACCGACTTCACTTACTTACTTACACACACACACACACACACACACACACACACACACACACACCATCTTTCCAAAAACCCAAAGTTTTTTGGCCAACTCAATATAAGCTCATAACTTATCCAGCACTTAGCATTTGCCAGACACTGTTCTGAGTACCATAAATACTGACTGTTTAAATTTTTTGGCTATCCAATGATGCAGGCATTGCCATTATCACCATCATTGCTATGAAGATGAAGAAACTAAGACACATAGAAATTAAGGTACCTCTCAAATATCACACTAAGCAATATTGGAACTGAAATTTAAACCCAGAAGATGTCCTGCTCAAGGCCATTCTCTTAACCACTATTTTATACTTCATTTCATCCTAATAGTTTTGAAAAGGAAATGAAAAATAAAACATCTCCAGGCTTCCTCTAAGACAGTACTATTATTGTTGGGGCTTACATTTCTATCTCATCAGTACCACTCAGAAGAGACTTCCCAGGTGGTCCAAAGGCTCAGACTTCACACTCCCAATGCAGGGGGCCCAGGGTTCAATCCATGATCAGGGAGCTAAATCCCAAAACTGCAACTGAAAGATCCTGCGTGCCACAAGTAAGACCTGGTGCAGCCAGATAAATTAATTAATTTAAAAAATACCACTCAGGGACTTCCTTGGTGGTTCAGTGGTTAAGAATCCACCTTGCAATGCAAGGAACATGGATTCAGTCCTTGGTAGGGGAACTAGGATCGCAAATACCATGGAGCAACTAAGCCCGCAGGCCGCAACTAGACAGTCTGTGGATTGCAATGAAAGATCCCACATGATCCAATGCAACTAAGGCCTAACACAGATGAATAAATACATAAATATTTTAAAAATACCACTCAGAAGCTAGAGTAAAATCAAGAATGTAAAATAATATGCTACTTATCTATAGGATGTTGAAAAACTTTTTTCTGTGGTTTGATTTCGATTTGTGTAAAATGGGGTCAATATTTTTTAGGATGCTAAATATTCATGAGATAAGGATGTGTAAGGCTGAATGGCATGTACAGCCCAAAAGATATAGGGAAAATTCCATACGAGCTAGATATATGACCTTCAGATCCTTGTTTCTCCCTAGAATGGTGCATTTCCACATCATAATGGAGCTGTTTTACTGCCTTCACTTCTTGCATTAACTGTGGCAAATGTTACTACATGCACTATCTGTTTGATGTATATGGACTGCAAACTGACTGTAAATTAATCGTCAAAGTTCTTCTGGCGTTATCACAAGCTGTCACAATGGAGATTAAGTGGTTTGTAATGATGATTGCTCAGCAAATGGATTGATAGCAAGGGAACTCATCAACCTGGTCTATTATTAATAGAGCACACACTTTATAAAATCTGGATTGCTGATAAAAGAACAGCAAAAGCCACTTTGGTGACAGAAGAATGTATTGAAAGTACTTGGACTGATAACTGCATCATGTTCTCGCCTAGCTCTTTCAAAATTTGAAAGCCTTTAGACAGTAATAAGTAGGATGGGGAAAATAATGCTGTGAGGTAAGGATTTTTCCCCTAAGAAATCTGTCAAAAAGTTCTCGATATTATAATGTCATTCAGTGCTGGGGAAAAAAGAGGGGAGCCACTAAAGTGCCTGTATCAAACAGAGCTGTGCATTCTCAGGATGAACTTGTGAGCTGAAAGGGGGCCAGGTCCCAGTGGACGGTGTGATGCCCTCTCTTCTTTCCTGTGTTATTTGTGATGAAACAAATTGTGGTTATCAAAGTACAATCTTTAATTTTGCCGTCCTGGACCTATGCACTGAAGTGTACTTTAATTAACCAGAAGAGTCAGAAAATATTTTTCCAGTGAAGTGAACATCTACTGCCAAGGATGTGAATTTTTTATACCCATCCCAGATGATTCAGAAAGGCACTATGATTTGTGAACTACCACTGAATATCGTATACCAATGAATTCTCCAATTCTGAAGAGGGAAAACAAAATATACATCACTGAAATGACCCTGAAAATTCATTGTAACTTAATTATCTGTAGAATAAAACAAACTCTTGCCTTATTTCTGGTAGACCATTGTCTTTTCTTTATCCACTGCCATGAGTATAAAAGTAGGAAGAGTAAATGGATCCCCCAGACTGATCCCAGGAGAATCTCACCAAGTTGCTTGCTTACAAAGACCCCTGGTAGCTACACAGCTTCCACCTGATGTCCTTAGCAGAACCTCCCACCAGTACCTCATGCCACCAGTACCTTCTATGTCAAAGTCTCCTGCTTCTCCCACTGTGCTCCCTCTCTGGGTTGATAAAAGGAAGGTAGTCTAAGTGGAGGGCTTCCCTGGTGGTTCAGCAGTAAACAATCTGCCTGCCATTGCAAGAGATGTGGATTCTAGTCCTTGGTCAGAAAGATCCCCCTGGAGGAGGGCATGACAACCCACTCGAGTATTCCTGTCTGGGAAACCCATGGACAGAGGAGCCTGGTGGGCTACAGTCCATGGGGTTGCAGAGTCGGACATGACTAAACAAGTCTCACTGGATAGTACTTGAAGAGGGACTGTTGAATAAAAGTGATGCCATAATGGTCTGGAAACAGCCACTGGAGGCCAACAGAATGGAAGCAGTTGGGGGTGTGAGAGCCTGGGCTCCACTTGAGAGGGCTATAATGTCATTATAATGGCAAAAAGGGGGGTTCCCTCAAAAATCCAAACTTCAGTCAAGGCGAGGAGATGCTAGAGGTGGTTAGAAAAAGTCTGAGATTACAAGGAAGCTGCTTCACAATGAAAAGGGAGTGCTCAAATGCAAAGAGGAAGGACCGAGAGGGAAAGGGAGAGTGACAAAGTGGGACTACTGCAGAGAAGAGCTGACAGAAGAGGTTGGGGATCCAAAAGAAGACTGTGACTCCTAGATGTTGAGGTCCCCAGGAGTGAGATTGTGTCTCATGTCCCAGAGTATATACAACACCCACTGGTAGGCACTCAGGAATGAACTGCTGTATGTTGCTCAAGTGACTCTCCAAGAAAAAATAAAAACCCCAATATGTGGTGTTTGCTGATTTCACAGTATAAAGATTTCCACCATAGCTGGTTTACGTTACCAATATCATGTCCCTAAAGGCAGAACTGGGAAGAGATGCACACAGCTAGTTCTTACTGGAAGGTACAAGCTAGCTCCAGCACACCACTGGCATTCTTGAATCATTTCCTACATTCACAGAATAGCTTTAAGTCTGGAATTGGAAGACAGGGAGAAGGAATGTATTTTCCTCTAATTAATGACCATTCATTTGTAGGATTCATCGTGTTAATCAAACAAAAGCAGATCCTGGCTCTGTATATGCTTCTTGATAACTGAACACAGAATAAATATGATCGAATGAGCGCTGAGTGCTCAGTCATGTCCGATTCTTTGTGACTCCATGGACTATGGCCCACCTGGCTCCTCTGTCCATGGGATTTTCCAGGCAGGAATACTAGTGTGGGTTGCCTTACCTTCTTCCAGGGGATCTTCCTGACCCAGGGATAGAACTTGCATCTCCTGAGTCTCCTGCACTGGCAGATGCATTCTTTACCACTGAGCCCCCTGGGAAACCCAAGTGCTGCAGATATGATTGTTGCCCCCATCTGTGCACTTGTCTCTCTCATATATTTTCTCTTCTTTCAAGTAGAGAATGGCAAGGAACCAACAAGGTGCGGGGTCATGTCCATGCGCCCTCTATATTTTTATCCCTGGCCACTGGTGGGTAAAGCACAGATGTCATCCTCAACTTTGACCATCGTGTAGACTGGAACTGAATCTTTCAGTTTTTCCCAGCCTGAGCTATCTAGTGTTAAAATCACCATTGCACTAGTCTGTGTAGCTATGGGTGATTCTAGTTCAGCTCAGCAGATACCACAGATTAGGTGTGTAAGAAGCCAAGACCAGAAGAGTAAGCAAAGGAAGAAAACTGGCACTGGGCCAGTGCCAGCCACAAGGGAGAGGCAGGAACACAGGCTTGTGGGGGCATTATGCCAAGCAGAGAGATTTATACACCAAGAGATCGAGAAACATCTAGCAGAAGGAATGGAACCAGGGCAGGGTGGGCAGTGGTTGGGGGGCACTTCCCTGGTCATCCAGTGCTTGGGACTCCAGGCTTCCACTGTGAGGGGCTTGGGTTCAATCCCTGGTTGCACAGTGTGGCCAAAGAGTTAAAAATAAAAATAGAAAATTAAAAAATAGTAAAAGAAGATTGGAACTGGACAAGAAGTTGAAGGCTTCCTGCAGCAGGGGAACTTTATATACTCTCTGCCCAAGGGAGGAATCTCAAAGCAGCGCAGGTCCTGAAGGGAGGCAGAGAAGACCACATCAGTGCAACACCACTGAGGTGATGAGGGACGTTTGCACATCTGCTAAGGAGACTACAAGAGGGATATTGGTTCAGCTGGTCAACAGTAGTGCTCCTTTGCATTTCTCCACACTCCACGTGCAGGTTCCTGTCTGTTCTTCTCATTGTGAAAGTGAAAGTGTTAATCGCTCAGTCCTGTCCAACTCTTTGCAACCCCATGGACTATAGCCCACCAGGCTCTTCTGTCCATAGGATTCTCCAGGCAAGAACACTGGAGTGGGTTGCCATTTCCTTCTCCAGGGGATCTTCCTGACCCAGGGATCGAACCAGCATCTCCTGAATTGCAGGCAGATTCTTTTCCGTCTGAGCCACCAGGGAAGCCTATTCTTCTCAGTAAACTGGGTAAAATGGTTGCTCTGTTTTTAAAGAGCGAAGACTCTGTTAGCATGATTAAAAAACAAAAAGCAAAACTACAAACTGGGGAAAATATTTGCAACACCATATCTGAAAAAGTTAACCACTTGAGTACTGGAGTCCCCAGGACTCTTAACCCAGTCTCCACCAATGGTGATGTCTTCTGTAATTCTACTACAGCAACAAAATCAGGAAACTGACATCAGTACAACACTGTTAACTAGACTACAGACATTAAACAGAGTATATAAATACTATTAACTTTCAACAATAAAAAGAAAATCCAATGCAAAATTGTACAAAAGAAATAAACAGATAATTCACCAAGAAGAAGCTATGGGTGGCAAATAAACACGGGGGAAAATATGAAGACTGGCCAGGAGGGAAATGGACATTAAGGTATCATACCTACCTATCAGAATGGCTAAAATCGAAGACAGTGACACCAAAAGTGGTGAGAATGTGAAGAAACTGGATCACTCATACATTTTTGATGGGAATGTAATATGGCATAGCCACTCTATAAAGAGTATGGCAGTTTCTTATAAACCTATATATCCATTTACCATTCAACCCAATGATTGCATTCTTTGGCATTTATCTCAGAGAAATGAAAACTCAGGTCAACTCAAAAACCTANGGAGCGTATGGGAATGTAATATGGCATAGCCACTCTATAAAGAGTATGGCAGTTTCTTATAAACCTATATATCCATTTACCATTCAACCCAATGATTGCATTCTTTGGCATTTATCTCAGAGAAATGAAAACTCAGGTCAACTCAAAAACCTATACATGAATGTTCATGAAGCTTTATTCATAGTAGCTGAAAAGTAGAAGCAAACAAAACATCCCTAATAGAAAGTCTATTACATACCCATAATGGAATACTACTTAGCAATAAAAAGGAATGAAATATTGATGTATGCATTAGCTTGAATGGATCCCAAGTGCATCATTTTGACTGGAAAAAAAGCCAATTTCAAAAGGTCACATACTGTATGCTTGCGTTTATATAACATCCTTGAAATGACAAAACCATAAAGCTGGAAGAGAGATTCATGGTTGTCAGGGGACAGAGACTGAAGCAGGAGATGAGCATGACTTTAAAGGGGAAGCACAAGGGAGTTCTGTTAGAGCGAAAGAACAGTCCCATATCCTGACTATGGTGGAGATTACACAAATCTATATATGGATCAAATGGCCTAGAGCTATGCATACACACACACACACACACACACACAAGTGCACATAAAAACTGGCAAGGATCTGAATAACATCTGTGGTCAACTGTAATGTCCCAGTGGATGTCAATTTCTTGGTTTTGATATTGTACTACAGTTATATAAGATATCACCACTGGGAGACTGAGTGAAGGGCTCAAAGGACTGTAGTACTACTTTTCCAACTTCCCATGAATCTATAATCATTTCAAAATAAAGAACTTAAAGAAATGCTGGCTGGAAGAGATATCATAGCAGGCATATTTGTTCACTACCATGAAGGGCAAATTGTTGCAACCATTAGGCTATATATATTGAGATTCCTACCATCATTCATCTTCTTTAATCCTATAGGACTATATCTGTAGGAGTCAATGAGTTACTTATTCAAAATGCATGTTCAAGAATGTTTACAGCACAATACCAAAGAGACAGAAACAACTGGACTATTTAACAATGGAGTTAAGGCTGAGGAAATGACACCTTATCCATAGTATGGGTCATTATGTGGCCACTAAAAATCATTATTGTAAAGAACATTTGGTGCATGTGGAAATGCCAAGTAATAATCTGGATGCACAGCCATATGTACACTGATATGCCAATTTAAAAATAATGACTAAAACTCTAGAGGAAAATACAGTATTCACAGGATCTAACTACAGGTGGTTGGATTTTATGTAATTTTTATTTTCCACTTAACTGAAATTTCCAAATATTCTACATTGATATGCCTCACTTTGCCAAAAAGGTGTGTGTTTATATGTGTACATTTACATATATTAAGTATGGTCTAGCTTACTATTCCTCAGACTTTTCTGGGCTCTTGTTAAAATGCAGATTCTGATTCAGCAGGTCCAGAGCACAGCCTGAGATTCTGTGTTTCTAACAAGCTCCCACACTATGCTGATACTGCAGGTCCATTATGGGAGCAGGGGCCTTGCTTAGCCAAACCCCAAACAATGACCAAATAGATTTTCTGAATAGAAAATGTGTTGTTCCATTTACAATTACTTTTACTGACATACATTGCAGAGAAAACCTACATCATGAATGCCTTGTCACAAACCTATACCCACAGCAGATTCTGATTCATCAGCTCCTACAAACATCAACACAAAGTTTAGAAAACATCTCAGATTCTCAGAAAAGACCAAAAAAGCTAGGGGATTTTTCAACCAAACAAACAACAAACAATAAACTTTCCAGTAATTCAGGTGGGAGAGCTACATCACTCCAAACCAAATTCCAAATAGATTGAAGAGACAAAGGAAAAAATAGACAATGATTTTTAAATATATATATATATATGATAAACATAAAAAATACAGATGAGTATTCTCTGACAGAATGAAAAACAATCCCTATGGGTAAATTCAGTAGAAGAATAATAGCTCACATTGAACACATCATACATATACCAGGCACTACACTAACTTTTTGTATGCATTATCTCATTTAATCTTTCACATTAAAGCTAGGAAGTACAAAATATATACTCCCCACAAACCATACTTTAGGTAGCCCTGGTGGCTCAGATGGTAAAGAACCTGCCTGCAATGCAGGAGACTGGGTTCAATCCCTGGGTTGGAAAGATCCCCTGGAGGAGGGCATGGCAACTGACTGCAGTACTCTTGCCTGGAGAATCCCCATGGACAGAGGAGCCTGGCAGGCTATAGTCCATGGGGTCACAAAAAGTTGACCACGACTAAGCAACTAAGCACAGCACACCCATATTTTATAGGTAATGGAACCAACTCATAGAAATATAAGGTAAGTAGTTGCCCGAGGTCAACAAGGTAACAGTTGTCAGAGTCCAATTTCCAACTCAAAGTTACACTCTCAATGAAAAAAAAAGTTACACCTCTTTGAGAAAAAGAGCCAGATATTGGCTGCATGCAAATCTTATACTTCAGCATGTCCAAGACCATAAACAATTAAAATGCAAATAACAAACTAAGGAAATGATNAACAGAAAGAGAAATTAAGGAAACAATTCCATTCACCATTGCAGCAAACATAATAAAATACTTAGGAATATATCTACCTAAGGGATGGAGCCAAAGCAAAAACACCACCTAGTTGTGGATGTGACTGGTGATAGAAGCAAGGTCTGATGTTGGAAAGAGCAATATTGCATAAGAACCTGGAATGTTAGGTCCATGATCAAGGCAAATTGGAACTGGTCAAACAAGAGATGGCAAGAGTGAACGTTGACATTTTAGGATTTGGCAAATTAAAATGGACTGGAATGGGTGTATGTAACTTAGATGACCATTATATCCTATCTACTACTGTGAGCAAGAATCCCCTAGGAGAAATGGACTAGACATCAGTCAACAAAAGGTCCAAAGTGCAGTATTTGGATGCAATCTCAAAAACGACAGAATGATCTCTGTTCATTTTCAAGGCAACCAATTCAATATCATGGTAATCCAAGCCTATGCCCTGACCAGTAATGCTGAAAAAGGTGAAGTTGAACGGTTCTATGAAGACCTACAAGACCTTTTAGAACTAACACCCAAATAAGATGTCCTTTTCATTATAGGGGACTGGAATGCAAATGTAGGAAGTCAAGAAACACCTGGAGTAACAGGCAAATTTGGCCTTGGAATACAGAATGAAGCAGGGCAAAGACTAATAGAGTTTTGCCAAGAAAATGCACTGGTCCTAGCAAACACCCTCTTCCAACAACACAAGAGAAGTCTCTACACATGGACATNTCCCTCCTAGCATAAGAGTCTTTTCCAGTGAGCCAACTCTTCGCATGACGTGGCCAAAGTACTGGAGTTTCAGCTTCAGCATCAATCCTTCCAAAGAAATCCCAGGGTTGATCTCCTTCAGAATGGACTGGTTGGATCTCCTTGCAGTCCAAGGGACTCTCAAGAGTCTTCTCCAACACCACAGTTCAAAAGCAACAATTCTTCGGCGCTCAGCCTTCTTCACAGTCCAACTTTCACATCCATACATGACCACAGGAAAAACCACAGCCTTGACTAGACGGACCTTAGTCGGCAAAGTAATGTCTCTGCTTTTGAATATACTATCTAGGTTGGTCATAACTTTTCTTCCAAGGAGTAAGCGTCTTCTAATTTCATGGCTGCAGTCACCATCTGCATTACTAGGAGCAAAGTAATGGAGGTGATGGAATTTCTGCTGAGCTATTTCAAATCCTAAAAGATGATGCTGTTTAAGTGCTGCACTAAATATCCCAGCACATGTTGAAAATTCAGCAGTGGCCACAGGACTGGAAAAGTTGTTTTCATTCCCATCTCAAAGAAGGGCATTGCCAAAGAATGTTCAAACTACCTCACAATTGCGCTCATCTCACATGGTAGAAAAGTCATGCTCAAAATCCTTCAAGCTAGGCTTTAACAGTTCGTAAACCAAGAACTTCCAGATGTAGAAGCTGGATTTAGCAAAGGCAGAGGAACCAGAGATCAAATTGCCAACATCTGTTTGATCATAGAAAAAGGAAGGGAATTCCAATAAGACATCTACTTCTGCTTCACTGACTACACTAATGCCATTGACTCTGTGGATCACACAACAAACTCTTGAAATTTCTTAAAGAGATGGGAACACCAGACCACCTTACCTGCCTCCTGAGAAACCCATATGCAGACAAAGAAGCAACAGTTAGAACCGGAGATGGAAAAACAGACTGGTTCAAAATTGGGAAAGGAGTACATCAAGGCTGTATATTGTCACTCTGTTTATTTAACTTATATGCAGAGTGAAATGCCAGGCTGGATGAATCACCAGCTAGAAACAAGATGGGCAGGAGAAATATCAGCAGTCTCAGATCTGCAGATGATACCACTCTAATGGCAGAAAGCAAAGAGGAACTAAAGAGCCTCTTAATAAAGGTGAAAGAGGAAAGTGAAAAAACTGGCTTAAAACTTAGCTTTCAAAAAAATAATATCACGGCATCTGGTCCCATCACTTCATGGCAAATAGAAGGTGAAACAATGGAAACAGTGACACTTTCTTCTCTTAGGCTCCAAAATCACTGCAGATGGTAACTGCAGCCATGAAATTAAAAGACACTTGCTCCTTGGAAGAAAAGCTATGACCAACCTAGACAGCATGTTCAAAAGCAGAGACATCACTTTACTGACAAAAGTCCATCTAGTCAAAGCTATGGTTTTTCCAGTAGTCATGTATGGATGTGAGAGTTGCACCATAAAAAAGGCTGCCGTGCTTAGTTGCTCGGTCTTGTCCAACTCTTTGCGACCCCGTGGACCTTAGCCAGCCAGGCTCCTCTGCCATGGGGATTCTCCAGGCAAGAATACTATGGGTTGACATTCCCTCCTCCAGGGGATCTTCCCAACTCAAGGTTCAAACCCAGGTCTCAGACATGGCAGGCAGATTCTCACCAGGCAAGGCTGAGCACGGAAGAACTGATGCTTTCAAACTGTGGTGCTAGAGAAGACTCTTGAGAGTCTGTTGAAGAGCAAGGAGATCAAACCAGTCAATCCTAAATGAATTCAACCCCGAAGATTCATTGGAAGGACTGATGCTGAAGCTGAAGCTGCAATACTCTGGCCACCTGATGAGAAGAACCGACCCCTTGGAAAAGCCCCTGATGCTGGGAAAGATTGAAGGTGGGAGGTAAAGGGGGCGACAGAGGATGAGATGGTTGGATCGCATCACCGACTCAAATGATATGAGTCTGAGCAAACTCAGGGAGATGGTGAAGGACAGATGAAGCCTGGCATGCGGCAATCCATGCCAGGTCGCAAAGTGTCAACTCGACTTAGCGACTGCATGCCACCACCACCAGGGAAAGCGCAGTAAGCTAGGTGTCTAGAGACCTGGAAACTAGCGCTGACTGCATCTTACTTTGTGAGTTGGAGCGAGTTCCATCCCCTTTCTTGGTCTCGGTTTTCCCATCTATACAGATAAAAAGGGTTCCAAACCTGTTTTATGTTTTCAACCTGAAGGCCACATATATATGTATATTTTTTCCCACGAGGCACAGACTGGGACTCCGGGAAGAGACTTGCCGGGGGGTCAGAAGCAGAGCGACAGACCCAGATCTGCCTGGGTCACTGGCCTCTCCCTTAGACCCCGACAGCCAGCAGTGGGGAAGGAAAACAGCTCATTTCATGTCCAGAGGTCACGGAGTCCTGGCACAAGCCACACCCCCAGGCAGGATTGTGTCTGGGGTCAGCCGATGAACCTGTTTTTCAACCATCGTGATTTCTGCCGGCCCTTCGTCGGGGCCCCTACTGTTGAGGCGGCTCCCCGGGAGCGCAGGCTGACTTGGCATCACAGTGAAGCTGCCCGGACGTCAGGGGCAGGTGTGGGCGCGCCACGCAGCTCCCCACAGGCCTGGCTTCCCTGCAGGCTGGCCCCGGCCCGGTTCCCAGGCCTCTGCCACCTGCCGCTGCCAGGCGGAGCAGGCAGGAGGCGGGGTGGAGGCTGGTACTCCCTGTCCGCTGGCACCGGGAAGCGGCCACGATGACGGAGGAACTGGCAGGGCCCCGTCTGGGGAACCAGCAGAGACTGTGCCAGGCTCGGTGGTGTCCAGGGGAGGCAGATGGCAGCTGCTTGGGTCAGGAAGGAAGGAAATGGAGGCAAGGAAGAGGCAGAAAGGGAGGGAAGCAAGTAGGGGAAGAGGAAGAAAAGAAAGACAGGAAAAAACTGGCACTTCCGGGGTGGCTTGTGGCTGACTCTGCGCTCCCAATGCAGGGGGCCGGGGTTCACTTCCTGGTCAGGGAACTAGACCCCACGTGCCGCCACTGAGATCCGATGCAGCCAAATAAATTAAATTAAATTTAAAAAAAACAAACACTTTTTTAAAAGTGAAGGCATAGTGAAGCATCGTGGTTATCTGAGGCCAGGGGACCCAGGTTTGAATCCCAGTCCAGGAGCTGTTTGATCCAGGTGGGTCATGTAGATTCTCTGGACTTTTAAGTTTTTCTCATCATTAAAATGGGACCATGATCGTACCTCCCTCCTAGGTTGGAGGATTAAAGAGGTCAGCATTTGGAAAGTGCTGGAAGAGTGCCCAGCGCGTAGGAAGGACTTAGTAACTGTTTGTTCAATAAAGAGAAAGGGAAGCTGCCATCCAAACGCCTTGGCAGTCAGTGTCAGGCTGAGTCAGATCCGGCCACGGGAGGTGTGAGAGTCCAAACTGGTTCATGGAAATATTGTTGGGTGTCACGGCCCTGCCAGGCTGGAGCTCAGAACTGAACCAGATAGGAACCACATTTGGTCGAATGTGATGGGGGTGCGGGGAGTGGGGGTGGGGAGCAGCAGCTTCTGCAGACCTGAAAAACAGAAGATAGCGAACTGACCTGAGGGCACGTGAGCTGCAAGGCTGCCCAATTTGCAGGTCATGGACTGGCATCGCCTTTGACCAGGCAAGACTACCACCCACCCAGAGGCCAGAGGGACCTTCAGTGAATGAGAAAGGAAGCTCCCACCCCCGCGTACCCAGCAGATGGAACCCTGTGCTAACACTCAAGCCCTAGATTTGGCCAAAGGGCCTGGCCGCCCACCCAACCCCTGTTCCCACTCAACCCTTTGAACTGTGATATTCACAACCCGAGCTATGTTCCCAGTGACAGAGGAGAGAATCAAAGTCAACACGCTGCTCGGGTTGGGAGAAAAATTCACGCCAGTCGTCTGCAGCTTCAGAGCTCATTCCTCTGACCTGCATCTCAGGGGATCTGTGTGCTCAGCCAGTTGAGAAGTTAATCCCAATTTCAGCCCCGAATTGAAGCAATCCATATAATATGTGGTATTTGAAGTATTTGAGGCATTTAAGAGAGTTTGGAGCACATAGCATCTAACAAGACTTGTGCCTCCAGTTTAAAATGTGTGACTCAAAATTGACTTAGGGCTGCAATTTTAAGGTCATTCAATAAACTGTGTATGCATGTATTGCCCAAGATACACCAAACTGACCCTGATTCTCGCCCTCTTGGAGCTGGAGAGACACAGACTCCAGACAATACGTATACTAAGTAAGTATATTATGCGGTGTGTTGGAAAGTGGTGAGTGCTATGGGAAAAAGATAAAGGAGATGGGGAGGCCGGGTCACAGGATTTAGTAGGGGGCTGGGAGTAGGCTGACTATAGGCACAGTTTGAAGAAAGATCTGAAGGCAGTGAGGAATGAGCATGTGGATCTCCTGGGGAAAAACAGTCCAGGCAGAGGGAACAGTCTGTGCGAAGTCCTCAAGGCAGGGTGTGCCTGGAGGGTGGAAAAAAGAGTGATGATGTCAACATCAGTGTTCATAGCAGTACTGTGCCCAGAAACCAAAAAGTGGGAACCACCCAAGTGTCCATCAGTGGATGACTGGACAAACAAAGCGTGTTCTGGGCATGTGGTGGAATATTATTTGGTCAAGAAAAGGAACAGAATTTTGACATATGCTGTAACATTTTCATCATGCTGAATGAAGTCAGCCAGACACAGAAGGACAAATACGCTATGATTGCACTTGTAAGCAAGTTCATGGAGACAGAAAGTTGAATAGAGGTTACCTGAGAAGGAGTGGGGAGCTTCATGAGGGCAGATTTGTGGAGGGAAGATGAAAAAGTTTGGGTGTAGGTAGTGGTGCCAGTTACCCTAAATTGTTACTGTATTTAATGCCACTAAAGTGTGCACTTAAAAAGGGTTAAAGTAATAAATATAATGTATATGTTTACCATAGTTTAAAAAATCTAAAGAGGCCGGTCCCTGGAGAAGGAAATGGTAACCCACTCCAATATTCTCGCCTGGGAAATCCCACGGACAGGGGAGCCTGGAGGGCTACAGTCCATGGAGTCGCAGAGAGTCAGACACAACTTAGCAACTAAACAACGCCACACAACAGAGGCCAGTATGGGTGAAACAGCGAGCAAGGGAGTTATAGGAATTAGATCATCGGGCCCAAGGAGGGAGGCATATCGTGGCTGTTGTGGAGGCTTCTGCCTTTCCTCCGAGTGAGGTGGGGGGAAGGGGCAAGGATTGCAGGAGGGGAGGGACAGGATCTGACCCTGGGCTTCTGTGTTGGGAAGGCAGGCAGAGGACAAAGGCACCACGTGTGCTTGCACTTGCAAGCAAGTCCACGGAGACAGAAAGTTGAATAGAGGTTACCCGAGAAGGAGGGGGGACTTGGTAAGTGTCGCTGTGAAGGAGGCGCTGAGTCTCTGGAGGGAAACAAATTCCAGCTGTAGTTGCCTCTGGGGAGGGGGAGCTGGGTTGAAGGGAGGCCTTTTCACAGTGTATACTCTTTTTGATGCAACAACTGGACGATAAGGAAGGCTGAGCCCCAAAGGATGGATGTCTTCGAACGGTGGTGTTGGAGAAGACTCTTGAGAGTCCCTTGGACTGCAAGGAGATCCAACGGGTCCATCCTAAAGGAAACCAGTCCTGAATATTCATTGGAAGGACTGATGCTGAAGCAGAAGCTCCAATACTCTGGCCACCTGATGCGAAGAGCCAACTTGTTGGAAATGACCCTGATGGTGGGAAAGATGGAGGACAGGAGAAGGGAATGACAGAGGATGAGATGGTTGGATGACATCACCAACTCGATGGACATGAGTCTATGCAAACTCTAAGAGAGAGTGAAGGACCGGGGAGCCTGGCGTGCTGCAGTCTGTGGGGTCCCGAAGAGTGACTAAACAATCTTTTTGTGGGCTGTGCACGCAGGGTGAGCAGAGGGCTGCGAGGAGCCTATCCAGCCACCAGGAAGCGCCATAGGACCACATAAGAACCATGCAGCCCTCCTGGGTTCCCAGCGAGGCTCCGCGGGCCCCCATCCTTTGCTTTCCGAGGCCGCCCCTTGCTGTCCGTCAGAGGCGGGTGAGCACCCCAGCGATCTGGGGCGGGAGAGTCAGCCCCCTTCGCGCTCCCCCCGACCAAGCCCCTGCACCGCTGGACGTGAGCCCTTTCGCGGGGGCTCAGCTGAGCAGCTGGTGAGCTGGACGGCAGGACGCCCTGAGCTTTCAGCAGAGCTCAGGGGGGTTCTGTTCTCTCGGAGACCCCACCCCCAAACCAGCTCTGACCACAGCCTGTCCGTGGGTGTCCATAGCACCTCCATTCAGCCAGCTGTTCCAGTCCAAAGCCTTGAGGTCGTCTGTGACCCCTCTGACACCTCACTCCCAACCCATCAGTAAGTCCAGCTGGCTTTTGTTCCCCAGTGGATCTAGAATATGCCCGCTTCTCTCCTCCGCCTGGGGTAGGGGGACACCCACACTGTGCAGAGTTGAAGGGCGTGCTCACCCCCAGACCAGGCACCACTGGCCTCCTCTCTGGACTCAGGGAGCCTCGTCCACCTCCCCTGTTCCTGGCTGTTCCCCCGCGCCCTGACCCCTTGACCTCTATGCCCGTGCCCGGCATTTGCTTCCTTCATCTCTTCTGAATATGCCTGTGTTTACTGCCTGCCTGCCTCCCTCTCAGATGCCAGCCACACGTGGTAGCAACTCAGCCTTGTTTGCTGCCGCATCCCAGCCCCCAACCATGCTGGCACAAAGTAGGCCCTCAGTGCGTGTTGCAGGGCTCGGCAAGCGAATGTGTGGCCTGAAGCGCCCCTTCCCTTTTCTCCCACCGGCTGTCAATCTAGCTGACTCCCACTCAGACCACCCAGGTGGCGCAGTGGTAAAGAACCCGCCTGCCAACGCAGGAGATGCAAGAGACACAGGTTCCATCCTGGGGTGGGGAAGATCCCCTGGAGGAGGAGATGGCAACCCACTCCAGGATTCTTGCCGGAAGATTCCACGGACAGAGGAGCCTGGCGGGCTATAGTCCACGGGGGAAAAAAGAATCGAACACGACTGAGCGCGCACAGCACTCCTACCCAAACTTTAGAACCCATTTCAAGGCCCTGCCCTCCACAAACTCTCCCAGACAGAGTNAAGGCACCTCACTCCCTCCTAGTTATTCTCTCAAATGTATTCTGAGATACCAGACTGTTGAGACTGATGTGGATAAGTCTCACCAGTGCCAAGAAAATAACATCTAGTGAGTCCAAAGACCTGGGATCCATCACATATAATAAAACAGACTTTCACTGCTCCCTGTCACCTTCCCCATGCTTACGCTTCACTCAGGCATCCTGGCCCCCCTTTCAGTGCTCCCAAAGACTCGTGTTCTCTGTTGCTACTGGGACTTCTCATATATGCACACACAAACACACACATACAGAGAGAGGTGGGACCAGTATACAATACTCATCAAGAAAATACTTCCTCAATGACTAAATGAAGGAAATAGAGTTGTTCTGATTACATTGGGATAGAGAGTATCCACAGCACCCCCTGTTATGGTTCTGAGAAATCTCCTGAGAGCACAATGGTATAGGCACCAGGATGAAAGTGAAAGTGAAGTCGCTCAGTCGTGTCCAACTCTTGGTGACTCCAGGAACTGTAGCCTGCAAGGCTCCTCCCTCCATGGGATTCTCCAGGCAAGAATACTGGAGTGGGTTGCCATTTCCTTCTCCAGGAGATCATCCCAACCCAGGGATCAAATCCAGGTTTCCCACACTGCAGGCAGACTCTTTACCATCTGAGCCACCAGGGGCTCCTGAGAAATCTGAGAGCACAATAGGATAGACACCAGGATAGGCACTATGATCCACCAGACTTATCCTGCAATGGGTTTGTTAAAAGGAAGAGGAAAAAGCTAAGTACTAACACTGAACATCAGCAAAATGTATTTCATCTCATTTCATTTCCATCCATTCACATTTCCCCAGAAGAGAAAAGAGGAGAGAGAATGTGAGCCAATGTGAAAGATGCATGGTGACCCTAAGACCCATCCTCTTTTCAGTTGGATCATTCACATTCCATCAGTGGTTTGCATTGTGTGAAGTGAGAGGATATTCCAATGCTATGGCCCCTGCTTGGTCCTCCGATTCTATCTGCTCATGGCCAGGCCTCTGCCCATGCCCTGTTTCTTGCCATCACAAATCTAATCAGTATCTGTTTGAAGATCAAGGGAAAAACTTAAGGATGTGCAGAAGATTTTCAAGAGATCAGACTTGAGAGCCTGAAATCCTTACCAGTTTAACCCTATCCCAGAGAGAATTCTTTCTCTGGATATTTAAAGAAGCATTGATGATGAAATTGTGCTCTAAAGACACCTCGAGCCAACTACATTACTTCAGAGTGGATGCAGCCTGGTGAGAAGTTAGCATGGTGGGGAAAAAAAATGTGTTTTCATTTGTGTTTCAGTCTCCAGTACTGCTTTAGTAGCTAAAGATCAGAAACTGAAAATGGACGGGCAGGCATTATCTAAGGTTGAGCTTTTTACAATGGTGAATGCTTAGAAAGGGCAAAATCAGATAGTGCAAGCCAGGGTCTTAAAGATACTGCCTTTACATTCAGACATCTTTCCCCTGAGAATAACTTAGGGACAGTGCTAAAAAATACTCATGTTTTTTATAGTAACCTTCCTGGCTGCCCTCAAGAGCATTTTATAAAGTGTTTTATATGTACTGGAAATCAGAAGTGGGATTCTGAGTGCAATGTTGGATACATTAAAAGCAGTGATCACTCCATTAATAGGCCTCACTCACAAGTATGACCTGTCTACCCTGCCATCTAGGTTAGGTTCCAAAAGCAGCAGTAGTCTCGGCAGTACATGGCTTTATTCTTTCAGGCACCTGACATACTCCAGCTAAGAGACAATATCATTTCTGGCTCTGAGCCTCTTTTGAAATAAATGTTACTGTAATATTGGATTTCCCTCATTACATAACATAACCCCTTTATTTATTCATCAGCAACTTTTTTTTTCTTCTCTCCATTTATATCCACTTTTCCACCTAATGTCCGAAAGCTAAGAGTCACTGTGCTGGCAGCAATAGTAGTTTAGCGAGTAACAGAAAGCAATAGCAGGCAGCAACACTAGTCTAGAAAGTTGCTCCCCCACACTCCACTCCTGTTCACACAGAGTAATATTACATAGGTTACAAAGATGCAACTAGTGGGCTATTTTTACCACCAGGCTGAATTACTGTTAGTCCCAGTTTGGCAGATGGGATGAAGCCACAACCCGCCCTTTCACGTCCTTAGGAATTGTGTCTAAAGGTCAGACACATGTGTACTGCTGAGACCACTCCTCTTCTGGAACCTGACTAGATTGAATAGAAATGTGCAGACATGAGTGGCTTCATCCTGGGAGACATTTTCATAAGATGTTATGATGGATTGGGGAGTTATTAGTGACTGAGTGAGAATCTAGGAAGGTGTCACTATCTTGACTTACATGATTGTTGGGCGGTAAGGGGTCATCCTTGTTTCCAGACTTTGTGTGACAGCTGTAGCCCTGGTCCTATGACCATAGCACCAAGTAAGGAGAAAAGAAAAAATTGCAGTGACACAGGGAAGGATGTACACACATCTTCCTCACAACGTCTTCCCCAGATCCACTAGGAAAATGGAAATCTCTCCAGTGGGGACCATCCTTTAGCCCCACTCCTATTCATGTTGAGTACACACTCATGAAGGCCTGTAACCCAGCCCTTCATTTTAGACAACCCCCATTTTAGACAACCAATGTTTCAACTGCCCGTTCCCATTCTCCACCAAACTATTACTCTCCGAGGAGATGTCTCTGCCCATCACTGGACATTATCAGCTATAAGGTGATGTCTTTGCTCTGAAGAAATGACGCTCTGCTGTCCAAACTGGTGCACTATCTTCTGGTTCTTTTAGGGCACTCAGAACATCTGCATCTACCACCTGTAAGCCCCATTGAGGGTCCCTGTCTATTCCTGGCAGGACTCATTTGCAGCCTCCAGGGCCATCAGCCACAGTCTGACCATAGAGCCATCTGCAGTCTCTGCTGCTGCTGGCACACATAACAGTCATTATTGGCATGTTTTCCCTCAGAGGCTGCAAGAGGACTATGTTTAGATTCAGTCTGTCTGTCTGCACATTGCTGCCAACCCCTGGTGTCCACTTATCTCGTGGACCCAGGCAGCTACCTTAAGTGAGCACACAGGAATATCTGCTTGAGAATTCCAACCACCTTCCTAACCTGAAGGGGTGCTTCTGATGGGTCTCAATTTTCCTACTTTGATGTAGCCCTCCGATTTCCATAGGGCTGTGCCTTACACAGACAATCATGTAATAAGCCAGGTTTCTACCGTCCTCCTGCTTAAGCACAGGGCCAGACCACTGGCCAATGCCCAGGAGTCAGTAAAGAGCCAAACACGGGGGCTTTTTTTTTTTTAACCACTTTTCAGTTCTTCCATCACTGCTGGGAAAATAGCATGCAATTCAGCCCACTGAGATGACTGATTTTGTTTTACCTTCTTCTATTGGAGTGGAGGCTCTGAAACAGGATGTCGTCCATTCACCATGGAACTGCAGTCCACAAACCGAGCAGCTCTCTGTCAAGAGCTCTTTACTGGGCACTATCCAAGTGCTGATAGAATTTGGCAGCTCCTCCCTCAGTTCCAGAGTCAGTCCTGGCAGGAAAGAGGCTCCCTGCTACTGAAAATCCCCTCCTTGCATTCCCCAGGCAGCAGATTCCATGGGTTAAGGGCTCAGTCCTACAATACTGCCTTCCCACCACTTCAGATGCCAGTTTGAAGCCCAAGTTATCACCCTCACTTCTGACCAATCAACTACAGACTGAAGGTTCCAATGATTCACCACCACCCCTGCCCCCGCAGGTTCAACTAATTTACTAAAGCAGCTCACAGAATTCAGAGAAAACATGTTACTTACAAGACCCTTAGTTGATCATAAAATGATATAACTCAAGAACAGCCAGATGAGAGGGAAGTTGAGGGCAAGGCCTGGGGAATGGAAGTAGGGTTTCCATGACTTCTCCAGGTGCCCCCCCTCACCTCCATGTAGTCACCAACCCAGAAGCTCTCTGACCCTGTCTTTTCAGGTTTTTATGGAGACTTCTTTGTATTCACATGATGAGCTAAATTACTGACCACTGGTAACTGAACTCAATCTACAACCCATCACTCCTTCCCAGAGGTTGGGGAGAAGGGACTGAAAGTTGGAACCCTCTAATCACCTGGTTAAGGCTCCTGGCAAGAAGCCTCCTACATCTAAGTGCTTTCCAAGAGCTACCCCATTAACATAACAGACGACACCTTTATGGCTCTTCAGTTCAGTTCAGTGGCTCAGTTGTGTCCGGCTGTTTGCGACCCCATGGACTGCAGCACACCAGGCCTCCCTGTCCATCACCAAATCCCAGAGTTTACTCAGACTTATGTCCATTGAGTTGGTGATGCCATCCAACCATCTTATCCTCTGTCATCCCCTTCTCCTCCTGCCTTCAATCTTTCCCAGCATCAGGGTCTTTTCAAATGAGTCAGTTCTTTGCATCAGGTGGCCAAAGTATTGGAGTTTCAGTATCAATCCTTCCAATGAACATTCAGGACTGATTTCCTTTAGGATTGACTTGTTGGATCTCCTTGCTGTCCAAGGGACTCTCAAGAATCTTCTCCATGAATTTTTATGGCTCTTATCACAGGACATTACAAGGGTTTTAGAATCTGAGAGCCAGGATCCATGAACAAAGAATACATATGAGATTCAGGAGGGAGGGGGCATGGGTGTACCTATGGCTGATTCTTGTTGACAGAAAACCACAAAATTCTGTAAAGCAATTATCTTTCCATTAAAAAAATATTTTTAAGGCTATATACAAGAAATATATTTTGGCCCCCAATGCTGGGAAAGATTGAAGGCAGGAGGAGAAGGAGAGACAGAGGATGAGATGGTTGGATGGCATCACCAACTCAATGGACATGAGCTTGAGCAAGTTCCTGGAGATGGTGAAGGACAGGGAAGCCTGGCGTGCTGCAGTCCATGGGGTCACAAAGAGTCAGACTTGACTGAGTGACTGAACAACAACAACAATATTTTGGTCACCTGAATGACCAAATGTATATTTCTTATAAATCACAATATCACATCTGCTACCCAGAAGTTCTTGTATCCTCTACAGATCATCACTGCCCTTGATGTTGTGGTGACTCAAGGATGAAAGAGCAGATAAAACTAAGGAGGGTCTTGGAATACAAGAATGGAAAAACCAGACCCTTATTGTCCTTCCCTCCCGCATGTTGTAACTATGAATGGATTTCAGGTCCTCCTGAGCAGTATGACCTGTCTCCCCTCCTACCCCATAGGGAGAAGATATTTGTCATACTCTTCCCCACCTAGTATACATGCCTCATCCAATCAGCATATGACCCACAAGACCCCTATCCCATTCCTTGTACCCTGGGTATAAAAGTGGACTAATGAGCCCTGTTCAACATTGGTTCTCCCTTGAGTTGGCCCGCTGTTCTAATAGCGTCTCCCATGCTAAGAAACTTTATTTCCCTCTCATTCTGTCTCATGTCTGGAAATCCTTTTTCAGCCTGCGCCTGGACCATGACAGATGTCACTATCCTAAATTGTACAGTAAGTAGTTCCCTGTTTTTCTATATGATTTAACCACATATATATGCAGTACCAAGTCTTTCTGTATAGTTTTCCATAGTTTTGAATTTTCTATAGATGAAATCACCATGTGTTTCTTTTGGTCTTGCTTTTTTTTTTTTTTTTTTTTCTCAGCATAATAAGATTCATCTATGCCATGTTTTATTGTATTTAATTTGGTTTTTATTAATATTCTGCAGCTTACCTACACAATCTATTGATGGCCATTTGGTTTGTTTCTAGTTTTTCACAATTGAGAATCATGTTACCATGACTATGAGCATGTCATGAGCATGAGGATTTAGGGAATATACATAAGAATAGACTTTTTGAGTCATAGTTGTTCTTCATTCTCTACTTTTTAGAAAATGTCAAATTATTTTCCAAAGTAGTCCTATCAGTTTTTATTTTCACTAAAAGTGATATCTCATCTCCTTTGGTTTGAAGTCAAGATTTTCTCATGGTCTACCACATGGGCCTGGCCTCCTAAGTATTCTCTTGTGTTCCTAGTTGGCTAAGAACTTTTATCGTAAAACAATGTTGAATTTTATCACTTGGTTTATCTGCATCTATTGAGATGATCATATGATTTTCCCCCTTGAATTTACTGATGTAGTGAATGACACTGTTTGAGTTTCTGATGGTAATCTTGTATTCCTGGGATATAGCCTACTTTGTCATGATGATGTATATGTTGCTGAACTATTTGCTAATATTTGGTTAAAGTTTTTATATCTATCACAATGAATGAGGCCACCCTCCATTTTTCCTTTCTTTTAATGCTTTTGTCCATCAGAATTAAGCTGGCCTCATGAAGTAAGTCTGGGACTATTCACTCATTTTGTGTTCTCTGGAAGGTTTTGTGCAAAACTGGAATTTTTTTCTTGCTTGAATATTTGGTAGGACTTGCCAGTGAAGCCATCTGGGCCTGGAGTTTTCTTTGTGGGAAGGCTCCTGATTAGTGATTCGATTCTTTGGTTTCTAACTCTTGTCATATGAGTTTGGGTATGTTATGTTTTCTAGGAATTCATCCATTTTATTTAAATTTTCTAACTTATCAACATCATATTCCTCATAATAATGTATTATTCTTTTAATTATCTGAGGCATCTTTGGTGACATCTTTTTCATAGCCAATCATATTTATTTTACAGGACAGGTATAAAAAGATATATGATTTCCATTTGTTAAAAAAAAACTTATTCTGATAACTGAATTCTTTCTAAATTTATCTTACTTTTTTATTTTTATAATACATCTTACTTTTAAATATTTTGATACTTGTTTCAATTCTAAGGGTAAGCGTTTTTGAAGTTACTAAAATCCGGTGGTTCTCCCAAGTAAGATGGGAAATGATAAGCAACTTATCACCAGTTTCATGTGATTACTTGAAATATTTTTTAATTTATTTTTTGTCAATCATTGTTTTTCATGCTGTTTTCCCAGTCTTCTTTTCAACCTTCTGTTCCCTCCTACAAATTTTTCTCTGATCACCAACCTATGAACATATCACACTCTTTTCAACTCTGGTCCATGCTT
The DNA here is from genome assembly GCA_006410875.1 of Neotragus pygmaeus. Lineage (NCBI taxonomy): Eukaryota > Metazoa > Chordata > Mammalia > Artiodactyla > Bovidae > Neotragus > Neotragus pygmaeus. Next base: position 143,692 of record SJYV01009820.1, read on the forward strand.
CTGCCCTTCCTGCTACCTGGAAGGCTTTTCCTCACCTATCTCCATCTAGCAGAGTCCTAACCATCCTCACATAGGCAACTAACCCTGAGATGAGAGAATTTCACTCTCCTTCCAACAGTCCCTGTATCCTCCTCAAAGAACAGCTGATGTAGTATGCTCTCTGACATGACTTTAGAGAGGCAGCACGATACAGGGAGGTAGACTGGGAGGATGGAAATGAGCAGGAGGAACGTGGAGATTTGGGAGATGTTCCCAGTCCTTAACAGAACTACAAAAAAATTCCATCTTTCCTAGATTTTTTTCCTCTGCGGGTATCTCAAGGCAATCTCTCTGGGAGAACACTGTCTCCCCATTATACTGATGTAAGGATTTGAAGGTACCAGTTATTTGTTCTCATAGTACCTGAACATCTTGTTGTTTTGGAAAGTTTTGATGCACAAGCAATATCAACATCTGTTTCAAGGATCTCTGCTGGAACTGCAGCTTCACACAGCCAAATTGCCTATGTTTCCATCAAGGAAATGGCTATTTATTTTATGCAGCCATCTGGGCTCTAACTAGGATGTTTTGTCATTTGTGGTCTTGTTTTCTGGCTTTTTCTTTTAAGGATAAAAATTTGATGACTTCATAAGCAATTTCATGTATATACATATATATATACATGAAATCAAACATAAACGGTGCCCAAGTTCTTTACCATGTCACTGTGGTGATAACTATTCCAGTCTAGCATCCTCTCTTTCCTTCTCCTCCCCCAACTGCTGTTATTTGGCTCTCCAGCATTTACACTTTGGTGGAAAACAAGTTAATAAACTCCACAGGGCCCATATGCAATTGTCTAAAGACTTTTCCACGGGACTGACTTCCTCTGAAAAGAGGCAGGCTATTTGGAGACTCAACATGCTACCAAATGGTATTCTCCCCTACCTTCCTACCTCCCAACAATCTATCAAGGAAATGGTTTGTCTTATCACTTTAACAAGCATTCTCATAATCTCAAACATTGGAAACATTTCTTCATCTTTTATGTTATTCCTTCTCAAGAGGAATATCACAAGTGACTTGTGGTCTAGAGCAGCAGTCTCCAACCTTTTTGGCGCCAGGGACCAATTTTGTGGAAGACAATTTTTACCCAGACTGGGGTAGGGGGAGATGATTTCAGAATGATTCAAGTGCATTAAATTTATTATGCACACACTTTATTTCTGATCTAATGCCACCACTGATCTGATGGGAGGTACTGATCTGTGACCCAGACGTTGGGAACCCTTGGTCTAGACTGTAGTTTTAGTGACTACCACTGTAGGGAAAACTAGGGGGTGGAGTGAGTGATTGTAAAACAACCAATTTATCTATTAAAATGCTATATCCTCCCTTTTATTGAACTCAACTTACTCAGGACCATGACTTTTATAAAGTCTTCCAAGAATTCTTATTTGAAAAATAAAAATACATGATATTCCCATTGACAACACATTGCTTCTCATATTCCTGGCAATCTCACTTACTCAGAATGGAGCCATAAATAGGAAGAACTTTGAGAGACCTATAAGCTGCCCAAATAAATGTTGCAGAGTTCACACTCCAAAGCTTATAGACTATTCATAGAAGAGTATTTCACCCACACTCTACTGTGTTTAATGTACTCTTACATTACACACAATTATATCTGGTTTTCCAGCCCATTGCAGATTAGGATCAGCCAATTAGAATGGAGAGAGGAACTACCAAGGGAGAGATAGAAATATTGTCACTAGAAAACACAAAACTAAAAATTCACAGCAGTTCTAGGGCATTTAGAATTGGGCACAAAGCCCTTTACACCTCCATACCCATGAGAGCACACTGTGTTACAACTCAGTGCAATCATCAATGTTCAGAATGATAACTTGGAGTCACCGAAAGAATGCATTATATTCAGGATTCTCTCTGTAGGAGAGCAGAGAGTGTGAAATATATTTTAGGAAGATTGCCATCCAAAATGATTAACATTTTAAAAGGTAAATTTCAGCAATAGAGAATGGATTATTGAAGTCACCTTCTACCTAGTCTTATGTGTCCAGTCTCTCCTCCCAGCCCCCAACTACCCAACTGCATCAAGTCATTCTTTAGATTACAAGATTCATTTTCCTAAAGTAATGTGCTGTGCTAAGTCACTTCAGCCATGTCCGACTCTTTGTAACCCCATGGACTGTAGCCCACCAGGCTCCTCTGTCCACAGAATTCTCCAGGCAAGAATACTGGAGTGGGTTGCCGTTTCCTCCTCCAGGGGATCTTCCCGACCCAGGGATCAAACCCAGGTCTCCTGTGGCTCCTGCATTGCAGGTGAATTTTTTACCACTGAGCCACCAGGGAGCTCTGATAATCAAATCACTTCCACATTCAGGAATCGTTAATGCTTCCTCTCCACCAATAAAATCAACAAAATAAAACATCAACTTATCATTTAAACACCTTCCACAGTGCACCCCAATCTACCTTTCCAGCTTTATCTGCCATGATTCCTTCCAAATATACTGCTCTCCAGCTCAGTAGTTCTCCAAGTGTGGTCTTTGGACCAGCAGCACCTGGGAAAGTATTACAAATGCACATTACTGGAGCCCACCACAGAACCAATGAGTCAAAAACTCGAGGACTGGAGCCCAGAAAATTGGGTTTTAAGAAGTCTTTCATGTGGTCCTACTGCAACTCAAGTTTGTGAAGCACTAATCTAACCTAGCTGAACTAGTGATTACATAATGATACTTCTGCCTCTGTGGTTCCCTCATGATGTTTCCTTTGGAATTTCTCTTNTGGAGCCCAGAAAATTGGGTTTTAAGAAGTCTTTCATGTGGTCCTACTGCAACTCAAGTTTGTGAAGCACTAATCTAACCTAGCTGAACTAGTGATTACATAATGATACTTCTGCCTCTGTGGTTCCCTCATGATGTTTCCTTTGGAATTTCTCTTGCCTTTTTCCCCTTATAAACTCCTACATATTCTTTTTAAATATAAATGTATTTATTTTAATTGGAGGCTAGTTACTTTACAATATTGTATTGGTTTTGCCAAACACTGACATGACTCCACCACAGGTGTACATGTGTTTCCCATCCTGAACCCCTTCCCACCTCCCTCCCCATCCCNCTTTTTAAATATAAATGTATTTATTTTAATTGGAGGCTAGTTACTTTACAATATTGTATTGGTTTTGCCAAACACTGACATGACTCCACCACAGGTGTACATGTGTTTCCCATCCTGAACCCCTTCCCACCTCCCTCCCCATCCCCTCCTTCTGGGTCATCCCAGTTGACCAGCCCTGAGCATCCTGTATCATGCATCGAACCTGGACTGGTGATTCGTTTCACATATGATAATATGCATGTTTCAGTGCCATTCTCCCAAATCATCCCACCCTCGCCCTCTCCCACCGAGTCCAAAAGGCTGTATAGAACAGTCTTTTAAACTCCTACATATTCTTGAAAAATATCTCTAATGATATATCCTTTCAGTTCAGTTCAGTTCAGTTGCTTGGCCATGTTCGACTATCTGCAACCTCATGGACTGCCGCATGCCAGGCTTCCCTGTCCATCACCAACTAACGGAGCTTACTCAAACTCAAATGCCCATCTAGTCAGTGATGCCATCCAATCATCTCTTCCTCTGCTGTCCCCTTTCCCTCCTGCCCTCAATCTTTCCCAGCATCAGGGTCTTTTCCAATGAGTCAGTTTTTCGTATCAGGTGGCCAAAGTATTGGAGTTTCAGTTTCAGCATCAGTCCTTCCAACAAATACTCAAGACTGATTTCCTTTAGGACTGACTAGTTTGATTTCCTAGCAGCCCAAGAGACTCTCATATCCTTTAAGGAGTATCCTATATTCTACCCAATTAGATGCAAATTATTTCTTCTACAAACCCTCACAAAAATTTACTTGCAATCCATTAAATTCACTTACTCATTTTTTTCATTCATTCAACTGATAATTCACTAAAGTTGGCTATGTGCCAGGCACAGGGTTCAGGGGTACAGATACAAGTAAACGGAAAATTACACCATGGTATTCCATGCTGGTAAGTATGAGAACATAAAAAGGGGACATCTCTCCCAGACATGGAGGCTTGATAATACTTCTTACAAAAAAAGNGCCAGGCACAGGGTTCAGGGGTACAGATACAAGTAAACGGAAAATTACACCATGGTATTCCATGCTGGTAAGTATGAGAACATAAAAAGGGGACATCTCTCCCAGACATGGAGGCTTGATAATACTTCTTACAAAAAAAGTGTCATCTGAGCTGAGTATGAGAAAGACAAGTAGAAGTAATCAGCAAGGAAAATATTTTTAAAAGAATATGCAACAGGTAATCAAGACCTGTTTTAAGTAAAAATTCATACATAATATAGAGTCAAGTTGAGTTGTGTGAGTAAACATCATTACTAGAATGTCAAGGTTTCTTTGGAGACCTTTTCTTCCATCCAAGAGCAACTTTTATTTCAAAGATATAGCCAACTCAATTATCTCCAAAGGATGCCAGTCATATAGCTGGTATCTTAGAGAGTCCCATTTCCTAAAATCTCTAAAGATTAACTCACAGGTGGTTTCTTTTTAATTTCTGCTCCAGAATNCATCCAAGAGCAACTTTTATTTCAAAGATATAGCCAACTCAATTATCTCCAAAGGATGCCAGTCATATAGCTGGTATCTTAGAGAGTCCCATTTCCTAAAATCTCTAAAGATTAACTCACAGGTGGTTTCTTTCTAAATTCTGCAGCCAGCATTCCTACCTCAAGTCAGCATAAACTATTGCTAGAACCATATTTTATTGCTGTTTTGACCACCAAAGTCCCCAACTAGTTCTTCACCAACCTCTCCATCAAATGTCAAATCTCTCATTAAAAGTGTCAAGACTACCACAGAAATTTACCACTGTTCTAATGCTACACCAGACAATTGACCTTCATCTACAGAGTCTCATGAACTTAAAAGGATCTCTCTTGTCAATTAGGCAAACAACAGTCTTGGGTTACTCCAAGGTTACATGACCCTCAGGCAGTCAAGGGTCAGAGATTTTTGAGACCTGGTGTTTGAAGTGACTCCTGGGAGGAAGAAAGTTATTTTCCAGTTCACTGGAGGCTCCCTTCAGAGTGGGCTGAAAGTCATGAAGATGGGATCTCAAATTGCCTAATCTGCTCAGATATCCTGAGCTCATCCCCAATGAGGTGTCTGTAGACTCGGTCCAACTGACATGATAATCAACAGACAGGAGTCTGACATCAGATCCAAATGCTACCTTCTAACCAAATACTTGGGTGTCAAGGTATGGATGGAAAATTACTTTGCTTTAAAAGCAAGGAGACTATACAGTGCTGGGGGGAAAAAAGCACTAAACTTGAAACTGAGTGCCCCTAAAAGCAAGCCCCTCTGCTGAGTTTATGATTGTGAAAACTCCTCTCTATTCAGGGGCTTCCCTGGTGGCTCAGCTGATAAAGAATCTGCCTTCAATGCAGGAGACCTGGGTTTGATCCCTGAGTTGGGATGATCCCCTGGAGAAGGGAACAGCTACCCACTCCAGTATTCTGGCCTGGAGAATTCTACGGACTGTATAGTCCATGGGGTGGCAAAGAGTCAGACACAAATGAGAGATTTTCACTCACTTCTCTATCCAGGGGGTTTCCCAGGTGGTTCAGTGGTAAAGAATCTGCCTGCCAATGCAGGAGACACAAGAGACATGGGTTCGATCCCTGGGTGGGGAAGATTTCCTGGAGGAGGAAATGGCAACCTACTCCAGTGTTCTTGCCTGAAAAATTACATGGACAGAGGAGCCTCAGTCCAGGGGGTTGCAAAGAATTGGACATTACTGAGTGAATGAGCACAATCTGTATCCAAAGCATTATTCCTTTTCTTATCCTAACCTGTTTCTTTCAAGATTGAGGAGTGTCAAAGAAAAGGGGGGACTGAAACCTTATACAAGCTCCCATGTCCCTGTATTTTGAAGTAAAAGGCTCTTGCTTTAGTCTCCCAGGCCTCCCCTGAGTCTCAGAAAGCTGGCTAATGAGTAGGAAGTGTGAAAATGTATTGTTCTGTAGATGTTCTGTGGGTTGACTGCAATATGTCTAGATGGGGATTTTGTTTTTCTGCTTAGAACTCATTTTGGCTTACTGGATCTGAGGATTGGTTTCTCTCAGCAATTTTGGAAATTTTTCAGCAGTTAATTCTTTAATATTTCTTTTTTCTTTATTATCTCCAACAAAAGCACCAGCTACATTAAGCCTCTCGTTTAGTCCTCCATGTCTTTGGTATAGCTTTCATGTTTCCCATCTCTGTATTTCTGAACTATATTATGGAGAATTTCTTCAGGTCTATCTTCCAATTCATAAGTTTATTTTCCAACTGTGTCTAATTTTCTAATATAGTCATTGAATTTTTAATTCCAATTATTTTAAGGTGATTTAATAACATTCTTTTTGTACTTTTTTGTATTCTATATGTTATTTATAATTGGAAATTGTCCTTTAAAACAAAACATTTCTAATTGTTTAAAAATTTTAAATGATGAATGAGGAAGTAACTTTGGGGACTATCTAGTATAATTATTTCATTTTACATGTAAGAAAATGAAACTGAGATCAGATACCACACTATTTCAAGGTCACACAGTAAGTTAGGGCAAAACCAAACTTGAATCCAACTCTTCTGACCCACAATTCCAGGTTCACTCCACTCCACTCCAATTCTGAAACAATGCTCCTTATACGGAGAAATGGTACTGCCACCTCCCCAAACCTGTACATTTTTCTTTTTTAAAAAAATATATAAATGTATTTATTTTAATTTTGGAGGCTAATTACTTTACAATATTGTATTGGTTTTGCCATACATCAACATGAATCCGCCACAGGTATACACGTGTTCCCCATCCTGAATCCCCCTTCCTTCTCCCTCCCCGTACCATCCCTCTGGGTCGTCTCAGTGCACCAGCCCCAAGTATCCAGTATCATGCATCGAACCTGGACTGGCAATTCTTTTCATATATGATATTATACATGTTTCAATGCCATTCTCCCAAATCATCCCACCCTCTCCCTCTCCCACAGAGTCCAAAAGACTGTTCTATACATCTGTGTCTCTTTTGCTGTCTTGCATACAGGGTTATCATCTTTCTAAATTCCATATATATGTGTTAGTATACTGTATTGGTGTTTTTCTTTCTGGCTTACTTCACTCTGTATAATAGGCTCCAGTTTCATCCACCTCATTAGAACTGTACATTTTTCTTTTGTTTCTTTTTTCTTTTCTATTTCATAAGTTTGTTGAGCTAAATCATCTCTTTTAATCCTTAAGTTCAAAGGTACCCTTTAAATGATTTCACTTTTACATTCATACTATCATTTCCAAGATAACATGAAATGATATCTCAGAAAAGAGATCAGTTTAAATGTCCTCCATGTCATCACTTCAACTAGGAATTTCTATGTAACACATCAAATTAAGCATTCTAAAGTTTGTTCCACTCTCATAGACCTACCACACTCTGCAGTTTACAAAGCATTCTCACATTCACTACTTCTGGGATCCTCACCAATCCTGAAGTAGGTAGTCAGAGGTTATTTCCCTAGAGGTGGATTCCCTGTACTAATGAATCAAATATCCCTCTCTTACACTTTATTTTGTTTTTGTGATTTTTTTTTTTAGTTTAGTACTTTTCTTCAGGAGGAGAACCCAAACAGTGTAAGCTTGAGCCACATAAAACCTTGATCTGACCTTGATAAACCCCAGACAGCAACTGAGGTTAAGTGAAATTAAGTGATTTCACCAAGATATAATGGCCATTTAATTATGTGTATAGAGCAAGACCAATTAATTATTCTGAAGTGAGTGTTTTTTCATAGGCTGTCATGGCAAAACATCCTGAACTCGATCACATTTCCACATAGTTGTTAACTGAATTAAGATGACTTGCTAGTAGAATATTCTGAGATATTCCCTGGTGTTTTTCCACATTCACATGTCCCTGCACCACACAAGCCCAAACCACTGGAGCATTCCACACACACTGCCTTCGAGTTAGGACTGTCACTGCAGAGAGGTAGAGAAGAGAGATGCGAGTGGTCCCCTCTTGAATTTCAGCTTTTGAATCCCATGGCAGACATACCTGTAAGGAGACAGTCAGGCAGGAGTTCCCTGTACTACCACAGCATAGGAACCACACGGATTAGTGCCAGAACAGTACAGATTACAATGGGGTGAAATTAAACTCTGTGACAACCAGAAATGGTGTGTGTGAGAGAGGAGGAGGATATCCCCTTATTCCTGAGAGAAAGTATGAGCTGGTGGGCCCAAAAGAATCATGTGATTGTGAGAAGGGGACAATGCTGGATAAAGTAGCATGCACCATACAATGGGAGGCCATGGGGACAGTCTCAAAGGATGTTCCATGGAGGTGACAGTGGACAAGAATCATAGGAGATGCTGCACCTCACAGGAACAGCTGGCATGACCCATGCCATAAAGTTTTATAAACCCCCTATAACCTAGGTGCTTCCCTTGTGGCTCAGCTGGTAATGAATCTGCCTCCAATGTGGAGACCTGTGTTTGATCCCTGGGTTCGGAAGATCCCCTGGAGAAAGGAAGAGCTACCCACTCCAGGAATTCTGGCCTGGAGAATTCCATGGACTGTATAGTCCATGGGGGTCACANTTTTCTAGGTGCCTGATGTCCTCTGCTGGCATTCAGAAGTTGTTTTGTGGAATTTATTCAGTATTCAAATGTTCTTTTGATGAATTTGTGGGGGAGAAAGTGGTCTCCTCATCCTATTCCTCCGCCATCTTAGGATTGCCCCCTGGAGATGACTTTTGAGAGTCCCTTGGACTGCAAGGAGATCCAACCAGTCCATCCTAAAGGAAATCAGTCCTGAATATTCATTGGAAGGACTGATGCTGAAGGTGAAGCTCCAATACCTTGGCCACCTGATGCAAAGAACTGACTCATTGGGAAAGACCCTGATGCTGGGAAAGATTGAAAGTGGGAGGAGAAAGGGACAACAGAGGATGATATGGTTCTGTGGCATCACTGACTCAATGGAAATGAGTTTGAGTAAACTCTGGGAGTTGGTGATGGACAGGGAGGCCTGGTGTGCTGCAGTCCATGGGGTCACAAAGAGTCTGACACGACTGAGTGACTGAACTGAACTGAATCTATGTTAATAAACTACGTATTTACCTTAGAATCTGCCTTTCCTCAAGTCAATTCTCCTAAGACTCAGAACCTATAATGGCTCAACAAACTAGTATGTTTTACTCATGGAAATATTCTCTTAAGCTATGTTAATGAAATTATGTATTTGCTTGGAAACCTGCCTATCTTCAAGATTCATGTCAATGGCTTTATGACCCAGGATGACTCACGTCATGCCAGTGCTATCTCCAAATGCATGTTGTGGGTGAGGGGTCTGGTGTGGCTCTCTCAATTTTGAAGCATTTCTTGTCTCTAATTTGCAGCTTGCTATAAATTAGTAAGGGGGCACTCTTTTTGCCCCCTTCTGATGTCTATGTCAGAAGTTTTCTCTATCTCTTATATACTTTAATAAAACTTTATTACACAAAAGCTCTGAGTGATCAAGCCTCATCACTGGCCATGGACCGAATTCCTCTCCTCTGGAGGCCAAGAATCCTGGCATCATTCAGTGCTCGTAGCAAAAACCTTTCACTTGCCTCTTTAGTTTCTGGCAGTCACAGGTGTTCTGGGGCTTGAGGTTGCACTCTCTGATCTCTTCAATCTCTATGCCTCCCTTGTCACGTGGCATTCTCCTCTATATCCTTGGTTCAAAACTTCCCTCTTTCTGTAAGGATGTCAGTAATTCTGGGCTAAGGGGACATATGACTTCAACCTAACTTAAGTAACTACATCTGCAAGGACCCCTTTCCCAACTGAGGTCACACTCTGAGGTGTCTGGGATTAGGGCACGAACATATCTTCTGAGGGGACACAATTAACCCCCAACACCCTGTAAGGTAATGTATTCACAGATTCTGGACATCTTTGTGGGGATGGAGCATTCTACCTACTGCATCCAGGTTCTCCAGATCGCTCCACTCACCCACAACAGGGAGAACTCTAGGCCTTGCAGGAGAGGCAAGGGCGAGCCAGCCAGGACCAGACTGGCAACACAGAATAGTGTGGCCTTTGCCTTCAGCAAGGTCTGGATTCAAATTGGTCTCTGCTCCTTGTATCTGTGCAAACTTAGAGGAAACACTTTTACATCTGTGAGGCTCAGTTGTAGTTCAGTTGTGTCCAACTCTGTGACCCCAGGGACTGCTGCATGCCAGGCTTCCCTGACTTTCACTATCTCCTGGAGTTTGCTCAAATTCATGTCCACTGAGTTGGTGATGCCATCCAACCATCTCATCCTCTACTACCCTCTTCTCCTTTTGCCTTCAATATTTCCCAACATCAGGGTCTTTTCTAATCACTCAGCTCTTCATATCAGGTGGCCAAAGTATTGGAGCATCAGTTTCAGTATCAGTCCTTCCAATGAATACTCAGGGTTGATTTCCTTTAGAATTGACTGGTTTGATCTCCTTGATGTTCAAGGGACTCTCAAGAGTCTTCTCCAGCACCACAAATTGAAAGCATCAATTCTTTGGCACTCAGCCTTCATTATGGTCCAATTCTCACCATACATGACTACTGGAAAAACCATAGCTTTGAGGCTTAGTTACATCATCTAAAAACAGCTCCTAAAATCTCCATCTCCCAAGGGTAGTTGTCATAACTCCATGAGGCAAGTCTGTGAAGTGCCTGGCCCATCGAAAGCACATACGAAATGGGAGCTGTTATCATATGTCCCCACATCCCAATTTTTGAGGAAAAAAGTAAGACTATGCTCCATATAATTACTCCCACTGTTACTTCTATTCCACTTTGAAACAATAGATTTGTCTGTGTGCCCAGCTTGCCCTTCCAAGGCAGAGGAGGAGTTAAATTAAGAAGCTACATGCCAGGTGGGGACAGGAGAGACCTAGCAGGCCTCTGAGGGACTGTTCCAAGCCCCTGCCTGGAAACATCTTCCCTGTGATATGACTTTGTTAACACATCAACCTTAGCAGGAAGGTTGTATTTGCTAGAGCTGCCATCAAAACAGGTACCACAAAACTGATAGCTTAAACAGGAGAAACAAATCATCTCACACATTTGGAGGGTAGAGTCCCAGACTAAGGTGTCAGCAGGGCACTTTCTCATAGCTTCTCATGCTGTTGGCAGTCCCTGTGTTCACTCCAACCTTTGCCTCCCTCCTCACATGGCCTTCTCCTTCTGTGGCTCTCCGTCTTCTTATAAGGACATCGGTCATGGATTAGGGCCCACCCTATACCACTATGACCTAATCTTAACTAATTATATCTGCAGCAACCTTACTTACAAGTAAAGTCACATACTGAGGTCCTAAGGGTTAGGACCTCAACATCTTTTTGGGGTGACTCAGTTCAACTCAGAAGTGAATTAGGCCACATTTGGTACAAAAATCCGAAACGCAGCCTGCTGAAAAGGCTTTAATGTGCCACACCAGAATATCTCAACCTGGGCTATTCTGATCCCTGAGAGATACTTGGCAGTGTCTGGAGACAGTTCTGTTCTCCTCTTTGGTGGAGCAAAATTTCTGTAAGGTGCTACTGGCATCTAGTGAGGAAGGGCCAGGGATGCTGCTAAACCTGCTAGAGTGCACAAAGCGAAGTATGGGCCCCTGGTGCCCAAGCTGAGACTTCTTGTGCTACAGGATCCAAATTGCATCTGTCTCCACTACTCTCCCCATCAGAAGAGTGTCCCACTCTACCCAACCTGCTCCCCAAGACCTGTCCCCCTCTCTTGTCTCAGAAGCCATTGTTGGCCCTTTGACTTCCAGTCCTGTTTATTTCCCTCCCCTCCAGACTTGCCCATTTGTGGCAGGGTCTTCAAATTGATGATTTCAAAGGTTTCTCTTCTGCCACACTGCTTGGCTCCTGCCTGCATGCTGAGCCAACAGATGAAGTTGTGAGGGCTGCTGGCCTCCCTGCATCTAATCCTGAACCTCGACAACAGCAGGGGAGGTGGCAAATGTTGAATAGCTGTTGTTGGCAAAGAAGCACAGCAGTGGCCAGACCCACTGATGCCACTGCACGTGCAAAAGCTGCTTTAGCAAATTTCTCCTCATGATCAAATTTGCAACCAGGACAAAGGTCTCTGCTGTGTATGGGTTCTGGGCACAGGGAAACACAGATCTCCTTTTTCTTTGCTGGTTAATTAATTTGGATGATTGGCTGAGATCTCTGTTTTTAATTCCACTTCTGTGATTAATATTAATAAATTCACCTGATCTGTGAAATGCAATGGGGGATGAACTTATGTGGCAGTAAAATATAAAGCATAAAATATCCACATGAGTATAGTTTTATCTAAAGTAAAATGGCTTCTGCACTGATTAGGCTCTGGTCAGCAAACCATAATAAACTACTTGCCAGTTTGCTAGATTACATTAATTAATGATTGGGTAATACTTGAAAACTGTAAAGGGCTGATTAACAGTGAATAATGTTACAATTAGGCACAAATGTGATTTTTGTTACCTCCTGATAGAGTCTCTGGGTTTCTATTCTTGTCTTTTAACATTATTAGGTTTGTTAATCGAATAACAATATGTCAGAATTCAGTAATCCATCCTTTCAAATCCTAGCCATAGACATCACATAGTCACATAACCTTGTATTTAATTTGGGAGGAAAATGTCATCTCAAAATTTAGCATTTGGGCCCTAGCTACCTGTTGTTTTGAATCGGTTTGGATTTGGGATTGAGGAGTTGGCAGAGGTTCCTACGGTTCTTCTATTTTCAGATCAGCTGTGCAATCAAGGGCAAGCAGTCACCCTTGCTCAAACAGCAAGTCGGCCAGTGTCTGTTACTGTTTCCACGGTGAAGTATTCTTCCCCAGCACCCTCTGTTAGTTCCCTTTGCCCACAGCTCCCTCATGTGATTTGTCACTATAATTGTAAAGCAATGAACAAATATAGCTCTTTTTGTTTGAGAAATGCCAAGCCTTTAAACTACTCATCTCATAAGATCTTTGGATCCTCATCTACATCAGAAAGCATGAAATATGATAGAGAATTCATTTAGAAAGTATGAGCACCTCTTTTTAGAGGGTATATTTTGCTTTGGGGACAAGACAGTCAAGTCTGCTGTCTTATGGAAGTCTGGCACTTGATAAAGTGACTGAGCCGAGCTAAAGAGAAGGTGAAGTCTATATTCCTCAACTTTTATCTGAGTGTCAACTAGGGGTCAACACAGGGCCTGAGGTCCTGAATCCCTTTGATTTATCTTTTTAGTTCAGTTCAGTTCAGTCGCTCAGTCGTGTCTGACTCTTTGCGACCCCATGGACTGCAGCACGCCAGGCTTCCCTGTCTATCACCAACTAACGGAGCTTACTCAAACTCATTTCCATCGAGTCAGTGATGCCATCCAACATCTCATCCTATGTCATCCCCTTCTTCTCCCTCCTTCAATCCCTCCCAGCATCAGGGTCTTTTCCAATGAGTCAGTTCTTCGCATCAGGTGGCCAAAGTATTGGAGTTTCAGCTTCATCAACAGTCCTTCCAATGAACATCTAGGACTTATTTCCTTCAGGATTAATTGGTTTGATCTCCTTGCAGTCCAAGGGACTGTCAAGAGTTTTCACCAACACCACAGTTCAAAGGCATCAATTCTTCAGCGCTCAGCTTTCTTTATAGTCCAACTTTTACATCCATGAGCTTTCCTAGTAGCTCAGTTGATAAAGAATCTGCCTGCAATGCAGTAGACCCCGGTTCAATTCNTCAACAGTCCTTCCAATGAACATCTAGGACTTATTTCCTTCAGGATTAATTGGTTTGATCTCCTTGCAGTCCAAGGGACTGTCAAGAGTTTTCACCAACACCACAGTTCAAAGGCATCAATTCTTCAGCGCTCAGCTTTCTTTATAGTCCAACTTTTACATCCATGAGCTTTCCTAGTAGCTCAGTTGATAAAGAATCTGCCTGCAATGCAGTAGACCCCGGTTCAATTCCTGGTTTGGGAAGATCCCCTGGAGAAGGGATAGGCTACCCACCCAGCACTCTTGGACTTCCCTTGTGGCTCAGCTGGTAAAGAATATGAATGCAATGCAGGAGACCTGGGTTCAATCCCTGGGTTGGGAGATCCCTTGGAAAGGGAAAGCTACCCACTCTAGGATTCTGGCCTAGAGAATAGAGTCGGACATGACTGAGTGACTTTCACTTTCACTCACAACCATACATGACACTGGAAAAACCATAGCTTTGACTACATGGACTTTTGCCGGCAAAGTCATGTGTCTGCTTTTTATGATGCTGTCCAAGTTGGTCATAACTTTTCTGCCAAGGAGTAAGCATCTTTTAATTTCATGGCTATAGTCACCATCTGCAGTGATTTCAGAGCCCCCCCAAAAAAAGTCTGTCACTGTTTCCATTGATTCCCCATCTATTTGCCAAGAAGTGATGGAACCATATGCCATGATCTTAGTTTTTTGAAAGTTGAGTTTTAAGCCAGCATTTTCACTGTCGTCTTTTACATTCATCAAGACTCTCTGTAGTTGTTCTTCACTTTATGCCATAAGGGTGCTGTCATCTGCATATCTGAGGTTATTGATATTTCTCCTGGCAATCTTGATTCCAGCTTGTGCTTCATTCACCCTGGCATTTTTCATGATATACTCTGCATATAACTTAAATAAGCAGGGNACTCTCTGTAGTTGTTCTTCACTTTATGCCATAAGGGTGCTGTCATCTGCATATCTGAGGTTATTGATATTTCTCCTGGCAATCTTGATTCCAGCTTGTGCTTCATTCACCCTGGCATTTTTCATGATATACTCTGCATATAACTTAAATAAGCAGGGTAACTATATACAGCCTTGATGTACTTCTTTCCCAATTTGGAACCAGTCTGTTATTCCATGTCCAGTTCAAACTGTTGTTTCCTGACCTGCATATAGATTTCTCAGGAGGAGTTAAGGTGGTTTGGTATTCCCATCTCTGTCAAAATTTTCCAGCTTGCTCTGATCTACAAGGTCAATGTTTGGCATAATCAATAAAGCAGAAGTAGATGTTTTCCTGGTATTCTCTTGCTTTTTTGATGATCCAATGGATGTTGACAATCTAATCTCTGGTTCCTCTGCCTTTTCTAAATCCATCTTGTACATCTGGAAGTTCCTGGCTCACATACTTTGAAGCCTGGCTTGGAGAATTTGGAGCGTCACTTTACTAGCATGTGAGATAAGTGTAATTGTGTGGTAGTTTGAACATTCTTTGGCATTGTCTTTCTTTGGGATTGGAATGAAAACTGAACTTTTCCAGCGTGGCCACTGTTGAGATTTCAAAATTTGCTGTCATATTGAGTGCAGCACTTTCTCAGCATCATCTTTTAGAATTTGAAATAGCTCATTTGGAATTCCATCACCTCCACTAGCTTTTGTTCACAGTGGTGTTTCCCAAGGCCCTCTTGACTTTGCATTCCAGGATGTCTGGCTCTAGGTGAGTGATCACACCATCATGGTTATCTGTGTCATGAAGATTTTTTTGTATAGTTCCTCTATGTATTCTTGCTATCTCATCTTAATATCTTCTGCTTCTGTTAGGCCCATACCATTTCTGCCCTTTATTGAACCCATCTTTGCATGAAATGTTCCCTTCAGTTCAGTTCAGTCGCTCAGTCGTGTCCGACTTTTTGCGACCCCATGAATCGCAGCACACCAGGCCTCCCTGTTCATCACCAAGTCTCAGAGTCCACCCAAACCCATGTCCATTAAGTCAGTGATGCCATCCAACCATCTNGGGAACATTTCATGAAAAAATGGGCTCAATAAAGGACAGAAATGGTATGGACCTAACAGAAGCAGAAGATATTAAGAAGAGGTGACAAAAATGCACAGAAGTGAAGTGAAGTCGCTCAGTTGTGTCTGACTCTTTGCGACCCCATGGACTGTAGCCTACCAGGCTTCTCCATCCATGGGATTTTCCAGGCAAGAATACTGGAGTGGGTTACCATTTCCTTCTCCAGGGGATCTTCCGATCCAGGGATTGAACCCGGGTCTCCCGCATTGGAGGCAGGCGCTTTAACCTCTGAGCTAACTATACAAAATAAATCCTCACAACCCAGATAATCATGATGGTGTCATCACTCACTAGAGCGAGACATCTTGGAATGTGAAGTCGAGTGAGCCTTAGGAAGCACCACTATGAACAAAGTTAGTGGAGGTGATGGAATTCCAGTTGAGCTATTTCAAATCCTAAAGATGATGCTGTGAAAGTGCTGCACTCAATATGCCAGCAAATTTGGAAAACTCAGAAGTGACCACAGGACTGGAAAAGGTCAGTTTTCATTCAAATCCCAAAGAAAGGCAATGCCAAAGAATGTCCAAACTAGAGCACAATTGCACTCATCTCACACACTAGTCAAGTAATGCTCAAAATTCTCCAAGTCAGGCTTCAGCAATATGTGAACTGTGAACTTCCAAATGTTCAAGCTGGATTTAGAAAAGGCAAAGGAACCAAAGATCAAATTGCCAACACCTGCTGGATCATCAAAAAAGCAAGAGACTTTCAGAAAAACGTCTATTTCTGCTTTATTGACTATGCCAAGGCCTTTGACTGTGTGCATCATAATTAAATGGAAAATTCTGAAAGAGATGGGAATACCAGACAACCTGATCCGCTTCTTGAGAAATGTGTATGCACGTCAGGAAGCAACAGTTAGAACTGGATGTGGAACAACACTTCAGTTCAGTCACTCAGTCATGTCTGACTCTTTGCGACCCCATGAATTGCAGCACGCCCGGCCTCCTTGTCCATCACGAACTCCCAGAGTTCACTCAAACTCACGTCCATCAAGTCGGTGATGCCATCCAGGCATCTCATCCTCTGTCATCCCCTTCTCTTCCTGCCCCCAATTCCTCCCAGCATCTTCGCATGAGGTGGCCAAATTATTGGAGTTTCAGCTTTAGCATCATTCCTTCCGAAGAACACCCAGGGCTGATCTCCTTTAGAATGGACTGGTTGGATCTCCTTGCAGTCCAAGGGACTCTCAAGGGTCTTCTCCAACACCACAGTTCAAAAGCATCAATTCTTTGGTGCTCAGCTTTCTTCACAGTCCNTGATGCTTTTGAACTGTGGTGTTGGAGATTCTTGAGAGTCCCTTGGACTGCAAGGAGATCCAACCAGTCTATTCTGAAGATCAGCCCTGTGATTTCTTTGGAAGGAATATGTCACTTAATGTTGCTTATATAAGACACCATACAATAAATGTAAGTATTTTCCTTCAGTATATATACAAACAACAGAGTGAACCTAGTTACCATTTTTGGTCTGGAACCAGAAACCTCAGAGCTAAACCCTGTGTTTTAATAGAAAAGTCATTCCATATTTCCAGTACAGTTATCTCATTCCCTCCAAATGGTTATTTCTTCTCAACAATCTGTCATTTTTAGTTTATACATTTATTTTTATTGTTCCACTTCAGGTCTCTTAATATTGTAAACAGCTTCAAATGTAGAAAGGATATAAGTTAACTAATTGGTTTTCTTTGGCTTTGGTCTATTCAAGATGAATGATAGAATTGACTATACTGAGCTACAATTATATTCAGCATTATGGAGGTCTCACAGGATTGTGCCAACATATGTTCCTTTTATATCACTATTTATTCAGATTACATTCTCATAAAAAATCCAGACAACAGAAAAACATATAAAGTAGAAAATACAAGTCCCCTTGCACTGCAGTACTACTGTCTTCCTCACAACATAAATAATCCACTTTAAGCAAATTAGTGAATAATCTCCTAGATCTTATTTTCTGAGCATATAAAAGAAAATATATATTTCAAAACAGGATCATACTTTACATATTGTTCTGCAACTTGCTCTGTTTCTCTTATAATTCAGTTTGGATACCTTTCCATGTCAATATTTATGAGTCCATGTCATAATTTTGAACAACTACATACCGTCCATCATATGGATGTGTCATGATTTATTTAACCAGTTCTTTACTTAACGTAAGTCTTTCTACCAAAGAACACAGTGTTTCCACTGGGGATACAAGAAGGGAGAAGTTAAAAGTTCCATTCTAAAGACAAGATTATTTTGCTATTCAGTCTTTCACTTGCAGTCATACTGCTAACTACTGGTAGTTTATAGACCATCAATAAGGAAGTCTCCAATGCTAACCAAGTTGAGAGAGTGAAAAATGGTAAGAACTCAGTAAATGATATTTTAAACCAACTACACACTGCCAATGCATCTTAAATGGGCATTTTATTTTTCCTAATACATGACCCTTTTTTTTTTAAATGAAGGTGTTTATTAGCAAGGATTTTCTTTTATAATCGAGTCAATATGCAGGTTTTTAAGATAGCTATCTACCAAGTTATTTTCAGTTCCACAGAAACCAAAGCTCACTCTTTGGTTAGTGAATCAAAAAAGAGAAGGAACTCTTGGAGGAAAATGAGTCACAGGTGACAGTCACAGGAGACTAGAAACTTTCTGTAATCACAAGAAGCTTGGCTCACATTACCCTAACAAATGAACTCTTTTGATATATGTTTACATAGAAAGTTTCATATGGCTAGCATCTCCATTGACCAACAAACTATTTTTCTTTGAGGAATAAAAAAATAAGCAGAGGCAAATGACTGACTCTGGTAGGGAATTGCTTTGTTGTTGCTGTTGTTGTCCAGTTGCTAAGTCGTGCAACCCCACAGACTGCAGCATGCTACACTTCCCTGTCCTTCACTATCTCCCAGAGTTTGGTCAAATTCATGTCCATTGAGTTGGTGCTGCTATCTAACCATCTCATCCTCTACTGCCCTCTTCTCCTTTTGCCTTCAATCATTCCCAGATTCAGGGTCTTTTCCAGTCAGCTGGCTCTTCACATCAGGTGGACAAAGTATTGGAGCATCAGCTTACAGCATCAGTCTTTCCAATGAATATTCAGGCTTGATTTCTTTTAGGATTGACTGGTTTGATCTCCTTGTTGTGCAAGGGACTCCCAAGAGTCTTCTCCAGCACTACAGTTCGAAAGCATCAATTCTTCAGCACTCAGACTTCTTTATGGTCTAACTCTGACATCTGTACATGACTACTGGAAAAACCATAGCTTTGACTATATGGACATTTGTCAGCAAAGTGATGTCTTTGTTTTTTAATACATTATCTAGTTTTGTCAGAGCTTTCCTTCCAAGGAGCAAGTGTCTTTTAATTTCATGGCTGCAGTCACTATCCTCAATGATTTTGGAGCCCAAGAAAATAAATTCTGTCACTGCTTCCACTTTTTCCCCTTCTATTTGTCATGAAGTGATGGAACCAGATGCCATGATCTTCATTTTTTGAATGTTGAGTTTTAAGCCAGCTTTTTCCCTCTCCTCTTTCACTCTCATCAAGAGGCTCTTTAGTTCCTCTTCACCTTCTGCCATTAGAGTGGTATCACCTACATATCTGAGGTTGTTTATATTTCTCCCTGCAATTATATGACCACAAATATTTTGCTAAATATTTCTTATCTTGGTGCATGGGTTTGAGGAGTTGCGTGGAGGGGAGGGACACATAGGTATCACATTTACACCTAGGTCTTCTGGCTATCATCCTATACACAACCACTCATTCCTACATCAATCAGTTTAGCTCAGTGCCAAGACTCTTCACGAAAACTCAAACACTTTTAGAGAACTTATTAAAAGAAAATAACAAGTTATCAGCAACTCTGATATGGTTAAGGCATTGACCTAGTACCACTTTCTTAAGCCCCTCAAGCTTGTCAGTGTGGGGACTGATAACTACTGTGAGACATGGTGAAAACTGTGGATATGATTATCATAAAAATGCTCATTTACACAATATTTTAAATACATTTCAGAAGTTTTGTGGATCAAATTTAACAAAATGGTGTACGTTTAAAATATTTATATTTATTTATTTGGGGGCATTGGGTCTTAGTTGGAGCACACAGGATCTTTGATCTTTGTTGCAGCACACAGGATCCTTAGTTGTGATATGTGGGATCTAGTTCTTCAACCAGGGATTGAACCAGTGCCCCATGCATTGGGAGCATGGGAGTCTTAGCTAGTGGACCACCAGGGAAGTTCCAAAATGATATTTATTTCAATAAAAGCAATCCATAGAATGATACAGCCAAATGGAATTTTGTGTTCGTGCTCTTGTTTAACTTTTCATATAAATGTATTCACAATGCAAATGTAATCCTTTGTTGGATCTTGCATCCTGCTTTTCAGATGAAAAAATACAGTCACCTTATAAAAGGCTACAAAGAAGCACATAAGAGCATTCCTCTACTGCCATCTTGTGGGTTTTGACTGAAAAACAGCAGAAGGCTACAAGGGCTTTTCTCCCCCTTCTCATTTTCAACACCTTCATCTATGTCCGCCAATATTTAAATCTTGCAACATCCACTCCATCTCTCTACACACTCACACATCCAGTTTTTCAAATCACACTTTCGTCACTACACTTCACCATGAAATATGTCAGTATACACTTCCCAGGAGTAAGATCCCCCTGTTTAACTATAGTATAAGCACACCTAAAAAATTCACTATAAATTCAGTATCAAGCATCCAGCCCATACTAAATTTATTTTATTGTCCTCAAAATGTCCTTTATGTATTCCAGTTTTCCAGTCCAGGATTCATTCAAGATTCACTCTGAGCATTTGACTGCTGTTTCTCTTTAGTTTCCTGCAATCCAGAACAATCCCCCTGACTCCCTCTGTTTTTCATGACATCAAGTCCTTTGAAGAATCCAGGTCAGTTGTCCTTGATCATGCTGCACACTGTAGAATTGTCTATTTCCTTGCAATGAGATTCAGGTCAAACATTTTCAATAAGAACATCACATAAATGACATTAGGTACTAACCACTGAGTCACACTGAAAGCACACAGTATCAGGTCAAACCACTACTGGCAATGCCAAGCTTGACCACTTGGTTAAGGTGATGACCACCAGACTTTTCCATTGTAAGAGCATATTTTTGCCTTTATGAAAAGTAATCTATGAAGTGATAACTTCAGACTTGTTCCCAATAACATTTTACCCAGCCATATTTGCATCAACTGATCATCCTTACCCAAACCATTTATTACTTTGGAGGTTATAAAACAGCAGTTTTCTAACTATATTATTCTTTCTACATTTAGTAGCTGACATTATTCTGTAAAAAATAAGAACAGAGCTTTCTACATCCTTACCTTTTCTTTTCAATATGCACCATGGATTCATGAATTTTTCTTAATTAAATGCATTATAAACCTTTAGCATCATTTTTTGATATTCAAACAGTTCCACACTTAGCCATTGGGTGTCCCTTCAAGTTGGCTCCTGTGTCCTTATGACATGTTCCCATCATTCTTTGGTCACTGTCTTACTTTCTCATACAGCAGGATACCCAGGCTTGTACTTGTACTTTATTTGAAACCAGCCATTTCTTTAAGGAAATCTGATTCATCTTTAGTGAGAAATGATGCATAGAAACAAAGATCAAGTGCTAGATGTGCTCACTGTTATTGGAGAGTTATTGCTCCTATATCCTTTTGGTCAATATACAGAAAAATGTACAGGGGAAATACACGCACATTATAATCATGAGCTCAGAACTATGATGGAGTAGTTTTGTAGCAGACCAATAAACTAACAGAAAAACTAGAGGGTAGAATGATTTGAGGAATAGCATTGAAACATGTATACACGTGTACATCCGTGGCAGATTCATGTTGATGTATGGCAAAACCAATACAATATTGTAAAGTAATTAGCTTCCAATTAAAATAAATAAATTTAAATTTAAAAAATTAAATTTAAAAAAGAATAAAAATATGAACTAATTAAAAAAAAGAAAAGTTCCATCATCTCTGCTTCCCTATTCTTGGCTTTTAAAAAAGATATCCATTCAATCTTGAGGGTATTATGCTATGTGGAATAAGCCATAGAGAAGAAGACAGATATTGTATGATCACTCTTATTTGTGGAATCTTAAATCAAATAAACGAAACCAAGCTCTTTGACAGCTGAGAACAGATAGGTGCTTTCCAGAGGGAGACGATGGATAAAGGGTAATCAGAATGGGTGAAGAGAGTCAAAAGGTAAAAAAATTCCAGGAATAAAATGAATGTCATGGTGATTTAAAGTCTGGTGACTAGTTAAGAATACTGTATTGCATATTTGAAAATGCTAAAGAATAAATCTTAAAAGTTCTAATTACAAGAAAAAAAATGTATATTACCATAGGTAAAACAGATGACCAGTGCCAGTTCGATGCATGAAGCAGGGTGACCAAAGCCAGTGCTCTGAGAGAACCCAGAGGGATGGGGTGGAGAGNTTCTGAGCTACTGCAGTTCCCGGCACACAGGAAGTTGTATGGTTCAGGTCCCAGCATAAAACAGAATTCAACTCGAAGAGTAGCGGTTTTTTTTGGGGTGGGGGGGGGAGGTTGTTCCTTTTCTTCTCCTATTTTTTGTGCAGACTCCGTATGGAGAAAGGAAGTCAGTAATGGATTCGGGGCACCCAGAATCAATAGTCCTGAGGCCCCAGGAAGAAGTGGGAGCACACAGAGGCCCCGGGTCAAGGAGGGCTGAGGCCCCGGGGCGGGGGTGCCCCCCACGAGTTGCGGTCTAGGAGGGAAAGGAATGGCCCCCGGCACACAGCCCGCACCAGGAGGGAGCAGGGGCCACACGCCCCGACCGCCGTCCTCTCCTGCCGAGGTCATCCACTGGCCAAGCCACGGAAAGCCAGGGTCAAGGGGGCCCAGCAGCTCAGGCCGGAGGTCGGCCCCCAGCGCAGCGCAGGGAGAAGGGCCGGAGCGGATCGGGGGCGAGCGGGAACACCCGCGCAGAGGAGCTTAGCAAAGAGCCACGCAACCAAGCAAGGCAAGTTCCTCAAAATGCAGTGGAAGAGAAATCTAGAAGCTAAACCCAAATGATTGTTCATCTCAGAGACCTTACAAAATTGCCAAGGGTAAACAGAGTTACTATAGGATCCAGGAATCCCCCTCCTGGGCATATAAATGGAAANTTCCTGGGAGATGCTAGTCTACACGACCTATTTTTTGCTGTTCTTTTTTCTCTATTAAAAAAAAAAAAACCTTTATTTTGAAATAATTCTTAATTCCTCGGAAGTTGCAAAGAGAACAAAGGGGGTCCCACATATCATATCCTTCACCCAGTTTCCCCCAATGGTTACATCTCACATAGCTACAGTACAATTATCTGAAACTAAAATAATATAGAAATCAAATATACGTCAATTAACAGCAAACCCAGGAAACTGACATTGGTAGTGTGCGTGTATAATGCAATGCCATTTTACCACACGTGTAGGTTCACTGTTACCATCACTGCAATCTGGATATGGAACTATTCCATCATCACAAAAATCTTCCTAGTGTTCCTTCTTTATATCAATAGTTACACCCATCCTGCTCCTTCCTACAAAGCTTATTTTACATAACTATTTAAAGAATATACTTCCTCAGGCAGAATTTCCCTATTTTGATGCACTTATACCTAAAAATTCTAAGAATAGACTTTATCATTTACATGATGAAGAAACCTCTTAACAACTCATGTTTAAGAAACCTCTTAACAACTCATCAAAGCTCTGTTTTGAGCCTGGGTTTACTACTGGATTGCTTAATTAACATAAAAAAACTTGAGCCATATCAGAGTCTTTCTAGGACTAATTAACATTCAAATGTATTTTAGTTAACTTATTTTATTCTCTCCCTGGTTAATGCAGATTTTTAAAAAATTCCCTTAGTAAGTGATTGTTTAAAATGTCTGCTCCTATGACCTAGCTGAATGCTCACCAAGACAATGTAATCTGGATCCAGGGCTCTGATAAATAACATTTGATCACTTTCTCCAAAATGAAAGTAGTCAGACAATGTGAGAGAAAGAGCTACAGGTTGTAAGTGTTTAAAATACAAACTGTCTCACTGTAATGAAAGCATTCCCCCTTGGTTACCTCTCGCAATCTTCACCATTTTTCATTCCTATCCATCTTTCCCCCTTTCCAGCTGCTCATCCTGTTAAGATTTCTTTTCCATTCATCCATAGTCATCTCCTCTGAAACAGACTGAAGTCAATTCTCTCTGAAGTTCTGCTAGCTATTTCAAAATTTTTCAAAGATGTGAATACATAACTTTACAATAAAAACAGAGTTGTATAGTTTGCTTTCTTTTCACTCTACACATGCACATTTGCTGGTGTCATTAAATGTTTCCTTATTCTTAAACGCTTAAGAAGGGAAATTCTGGCACAAGTAAAGATTGAGCTGATGCAGATCCATACCTTATGCTAAAAATATCGAGAAATGCTGGATAAACTGTAATACAAAACAAATTTAAATACATACCCTAGCTTGAAAGGAAATATCCAGGGGTTATGAGAGAAGAAAGAAATCCGAGTCAGAACTAGGGTGACTGTTTCATTTTTAGCATGGAAAATTCTGCACCCAGGGAAATCCCTCAGTCCTGGGCAACCTGCACAGTGGCATACTTGCCCAGAGCAGTAGGAAGCTGACAAATAATGGATATCTGTAGGCATACCAGGACTGATAATGATTCTAGGGGCTAGATCCAACACTCATTAGTCCCAATGATTTGTAGATTTTCTCAGATTGTCTATGTAAATGATATTTGTATGCAAATAACAGTGGTTGTCTTTTAGCCATTACAAATCATCTATTATATGATTCTTTGACTAGACCCTCTAGTATTGTTAAATAGCAGCTGTGATACACGGCTTCATAGCCTTGTTCTTGACCTCAATGGGACTGCTTCTAGAATCTCTCCATTAAATATGTTTAGTTTACTTTTATAAGGTTAGCGGAGCTCCCTGCTATTCCTAGCTTGCTAAGATTTTTTAAAATCATAAATGAGTGTTGATATTTCTCAACTGGTTTTCTTCACGTTTTCAGAAAATCATATCATTTTTATCCTTCAGCCCATTGTGATTCTATTCTTCTGCATTCCAGCACTGAAACATACTTGTATTTCTGGAACAAAGCCTACTTAATACATTATTGGATTCAGTATACACACACACACACTTGTGGGATTTTTGTATCCATGTCCTTCAGTTAAATTGGCCTCTAATGTTCTTTTCTTGCACGCTCTTCTTCTGGCTGTGTTATCTACAACACACTAGCTTCATAAAAGTGATGGACAGCTTTTTCTGTTATTCTACTTTCTGAAACAAAATGTGTAAGATTGGAGGTCTCTGTTCTTGAAATATTTGTAAGAGTCACCTAAGAAATTGGGGTCAGACCTGGGGCGGGGGGAGCAATGAAGGAAAAATAGAGTGCAACTAAAAGCCTTTAGCCTAACCATTCTGGCATCTGTAGGCCTAACCATCTCCTACATTTCTCTTCATATACTAACTCTGCCTGGGGGCCTTTAACAGATTTTTAGTTAAGTTTGACGTTGAGTTCCATTAACATCCCTATCACTTTTTTTTTAGCACCGACAGGTGTGCAGGTGGTAGAGGAATCCATATACAACTTGGTTTGCCATGTCACAACTATTCCCCAAGGTGTGCATGTATATGCAACCTGTGTTATCACATAAGGCCCAGCTCCTTGTACAGCCCTGTACTTGGTTTAATGTCCTGTTGTCACCATCTTAAAATCCTTAATAATTTTGAATATGGAGCCCTATATTTTCATTTTGCACTAAGCCCCACACATTCTATAGCCAGTCCTACTATTCCTGGATAACTTCCCATTTGAGTATCATCTCCCTTTGCCCTATTTTCTACCCTAAAGAGATAACCCATGCACAGCTATGTTTTCTTAGCAAGTCTCTGAGGTCTGGGGCAAGCAGCAAGTAACTTGAATGGTCCACATGTTACAGCTTGGCCTAAGGCTCTAAATTCAGCCTAGCAATTCCATAGTAGGTCTATCAGTTTCCCAGTCCTCCTAAGGGCAAGTTGTTCCTCACTTAGGCCATAGACAGACAAAAAAAATAGTCACAAAATGCCATAGTGAATAAAATAGGCCTTTATGACAGTAAAGAGAAGCCTTTCTTTTATGGAGAGCTTCAATTATCTGTGACGGTGACATTCAAAAAAGATTTTGTCCTCATTTTCCAAGTGACCTAACTTTGTATCTATCCAGATTCTTTTTCTAAAAAAATAGTTGCACTACACAGCAAGCAGGATCTTAGTTCCCTGACCAGGGATCGAACCTGTGCCCCCTGGCACTGGCAGTGTGAAGTCAACCACTGAACTACTAGGGAAGTCCCTCTATCCATATTCTTTACCAACATCTGGTTGGCCAATGATCCAGATATGAGATCTTTTGACTGGTGATTTATAATTTAAAGTCTCAATGCCCATGGAGTTTGGGAGAATATCTATCACTTCTAATTTTAAAGCAGTCACCATGATCAGTTTAAGTTCAGGCTCTGCATCATAGTACTTATCACTTCACTCATATCTTTCCATTTGGTACAGATACAGTAATGACTTAAGGGAAATGACTCCATGACTGTTCAGGTTTGAATGCTAGTGACATATGTATGATCTACTCATCTGTCTCGTTGGGCTTGATCATCTGTGTCAGACCAAACTTTAGTACTGCTGACTACTACTGTTGCTGTTGGCACTGTTGTTGGGAGCCAGCACTCTGAACAACCTTATTTCCTTCCCACTCTTGTGAGGGTCCCTTTGGCTTTTAATCTTTGATAACAGCAACCTTCAATTGTTTCAACTTTTCATCTTGGGTCCTATATTTATTTGGCTGCCACTCTGTTCACATTCTTTCCTCTCATGTTACCCACTTCGTGGTGATCTCTGTCAATGGACCATGAAACTCAGCTTCAAATCTGTTAAACAGAGAAGAGTTGCAGATGTTCCACTCTCTTGCTTTCAGAGTGTTGTTTGTTTCAGACTATGTTTATATTCTGCATTGACTGCAGCAGCTTTTGCTAAAATCTCAATTTTGTATTCTAAAATATTTGTTTCCTTATGGAGTTGTCTTATTATTTCTACCAAGAGAAATTTTTGGTTGTTCTTTTTCACTTAGTTTTCCCTGAATGCATTTCTTAAAATTTAGAGAAGCAGTGCTAGATTCTTGGGCAACAGCTTTAAAAGCAACCATTTGTTTTACTGAACTGTTTTTCTTCCCTAAGATTTCAGTTCACTTGGAAATACCTGATCATCATAGCCAAAATGAAGAACACAGCAATCATTTTTCCTAATTAGACTATTTGTTGAAAAACTTTCTGAAAGGAATCAGAGAAATAACAGTGCAGTGATTGATTGGTAACAGAATGGGGTAGAATAATTTTTTTCAAGATAGAAGAGTAGATGGAACATTTGAGTATAAAGGCTGGGGATGTAGGGACATTTCCATCTGCCCTCCTGATCTGTGGGGACCGTACCCTGCTTTTCCTAATCTTTTTTCCTAATCATTCAATAGGTATTTTATTTGTTGAGTACTTACTATGTGCCAGACACTGTTCGAGGCACTTGGGAAATATCACTGAACAAAACACATAAAAGTCCCTGCCCTCAAAGAACTTATATTCTGGCACAGGAAGGCAATAAGCACAAAAATTATTAAATTACATAATATATTCACAGATGATAGATGCTAAGGAGAAAACAGAGCAGGGTACGGTCCCCACAGATCAGGAGGGCAGATGGAAATGTCCCTACATCCCCAGCCTTTATACTCAATGTTCCATCTACTCTTCTATCTTGAAAAAAATTATCCTACCCCATTCTGTTACTAATCAATCACTGCTCTGTTATTTCTCTGATTCCTTTCAGAAAGTTTTTCAACAAATAGTCTACACTCTTCACTTTCTGACTTTCCAGTTACTCTGCAACTCAAAGTCATCTAGTTTCTGCTCCTACCTCTTCCCTGAAACTGCTATTGCCAAAGTCACCAATGACTTCCATGTTACCAAATTCAGTGGAAATGAATCTGAACTTTGATACTTTTTGAGTTCTTCTTCCTTGAAACATGCCATCCTGCTGAATTTCATTATATTGTTCTCTCCTACCTATCCTACTCTTCAGTTTCCACTCACAGCCATACTACTGACCATCCTATAAATCCCGAGGAAACTAGAATTGAAAGAGACACACGTATTCCAATGTTCATTGCAGCACTATTTACAATAGCTAGGACATGGAGGCAACCTTGCTGTCCATTGGCAGATGAACGGATAAGGTAGTTATAGTACATATACACAATGGAATATAACTCAGCTATAAACAGAACGCATTTGAGTCAGTTCTAATGAGGAGGATGAACTTAGAGCCTATTATACAGAATGAAGTCAGTCAGAAAGAGAAAGACAAATACTGTATACATGTGTGCTCAGTCACTTCAGTCATGTCCAACTCTGCGATCCCATGGACTGTAGCTCACCTGTCCATGGAATTCTCCAGACATGAATAATACAGTAGGTTGTTATTTTCTTCTCCACAAATACTGTGTATTCACACACACACACACACACACACACACACACACACATGGACTTTAGTAAGGTAGTAATGATGATCCTACATGCAGGGCATCAAAGGAGACACAGATGTAAAGATTTTTGGACTCAGTGGGAGAAGGCGAGGGTGGGATGATTTGAGAGTATAGCATTGAAACATATACATCGTTGCTGCTGCTGCTGCTAAGTTGCTTCAGTCGTGTCTGACTCTGTGCAACCCCATAGATGGCAGCCCATCAGTCTCCACCATCCCTGGGATTCTCCATGCAACACTGGAGCGGGTTGCCATTTCCTTCTCCAAAGTATGAAAGGGAAAACTGAAAGTGAAGTCGCTCAGTCGTGTCCGACTCTTAGCGACCCCATGGACTGCAGCCTAACAGGCTCCTCCGTCCAATGGATTTTCCAGGCAAGAGTACTGGAGTGGGGTGCCATTGCCTTCTCCGAAACATATACATTACCATATATAAAACAGATGACCAGNTGAGTGAGTGACATATGTGACAAATATTGAGAAAAGTGGTTTTTATTCCTGTCTGCCCATTAGAAATACTCTTGCCTGGAAAATCCATTGGACGGAGGAGCCTGTTAGGCTGCAGTCCATGGGGTCGCTAAGAGTCGGACACGACTGAGCGACTTCACTTTCAGTTTTCCCTTTCATACTTTGGAGAAGGAAATGGCAACCCGCTCCAGTGTTGCATGGAGAATCCCAGGGATGGTGGAGACTGATGGGCTGCCATCTATGGGGTTGCACAGAGTCAGACACGACTGAAGCAACTTAGCAGCAGCAGCAGCAACGATGTATATGTTTCAATGCTATACTCTCAAATCATCCCACCCTCGCCTTCTCCCACTGAGTCCAAAAATCTTTACATCTGTGTCTCCTTTGATGCCCTGCATGTAGGATCATCATTACTACCTTACTAAAGTCCATGTGTGTGTGTGTGTGTGTGTGTGTGTGTGTGTGTGAATACACAGTATTTGTGGAGAAGAAAATAACAACCTACTGTATTATTCATGTCTGGAGAATTCCATGGACAGGTGAGCTACAGTCCATGGGATCGCAGAGTTGGACATGACTGAAGTGACTGAGCACACATGTATACAGTATTTGTCTTTCTCTTTCTGACTGACTTCATTCTGTATAATAGGCTCTAAGTTCATCCTCCTCATTAGAACTGACTCAAATGCGTTCTGTTTATAGCTGAGTTATATTCCATTGTGTATATGTACTATAACTACCTTATCCGTTCATCTGCCAATGGACAGCAAGGTTGCCTCCATGTCCTAGCTATTGTAAATAGTGCTGCAATGAACATTGGAATACGTGTGTCTCTTTCAATTCTAGTTTCCTCGGGATTTATAGGATGGTCAGTAGTATGGCTGTGAGTGGAAACTGAAGAGTAGGATAGGTAGGAGAGAACAATATAATGAAATTCAGCAGGATGGCATGTTTCAAGGAAGAAGAACTCAAAAAGTATCAAAGTTCAGATTCATTTCCACTGAATTTGGTAACATGGAAGTCATTGGTGACTTTGGCAATAGCAGTTTCAGGGAAGAGGTAGGAGCAGAAACTAGATGACTTTGAGTTGCAGAGTAACTGGAAAGTCAGAAAGTGAAGAGTGTAGACTATTTGTTGAAAAACTTTCTGAAAGGAATCAGAGAAATAACAGAGCAGTGATTGATTAGTAACAGAATGGGGTAGGATAATTTTTTTCAAGATAGAAGAGTAGATGGAACATTGAGTATAAAGGCTGGGGATGTAGGGACATTTCCATCTGCCCTCCTGATCTGTGGGGACCGTACCCTGCTTTTCCTAATCTTTTTTCCTAATCATTCAATAGGTATTTTATTTGTTGAGTACTTACTATGTGCCAGACACTGTTCGAGGCACTTGGGAAATATCACTGAACAAAACACATAAAAGTCCCTGCCCTCAAAGAACTTATATTCTGGCACAGGAAGGCAATAAGCACAAAAATTATTAAATTACATAATATATTCACAGATGATAGATGCTAAGGAGAAAACAGAGCAGGGTACGGTCCCCACAGATCAGGAGGGCAGATGGAAATGTCCCTACATCCCCAGCCTTTATACTCAATGTTCCATCTACTCTTCTATCTTGAAAAAAATTATCCTACCCCATTCTGTTACTAATCAATCACTGCTCTGTTATTTCTCTGATTCCTTTCAGAAAGTTTTTCAACAAATAGTCTACACTCTTCACTTTCTGACTTTCCAGTTACTCTGCAACTCAAAGTCATCTAGTTTCTGCTCCTACCTCTTCCCTGAAACTGCTATTGCCAAAGTCACCAATGACTTCCATGTTACCAAATTCAGTGGAAATGAATCTGAACTTTGATACTTTTTGAGTTCTTCTTCCTTGAAACATGCCATCCTGCTGAATTTCATTATATTGTTCTCTCCTACCTATCCTACTCTTCAGTTTCCACTCACAGCCATACTACTGACCATCCTATAAATCCCGAGGAAACTAGAATTGAAAGAGACACACGTATTCCAATGTTCATTGCAGCACTATTTACAATAGCTAGGACATGGAGGCAACCTTGCTGTCCATTGGCAGATGAACGGATAAGGTAGTTATAGTACATATACACAATGGAATATAACTCAGCTATAAACAGAACGCATTTGAGTCAGTTCTAATGAGGAGGATGAACTTAGAGCCTATTATACAGAATGAAGTCAGTCAGAAAGAGAAAGACAAATACTGTATACATGTGTGCTCAGTCACTTCAGTCATGTCCAACTCTGCGATCCCATGGACTGTAGCTCACCTGTCCATGGAATTCTCCAGACATGAATAATACAGTAGGTTGTTATTTTCTTCTCCACAAATACTGTGTATTCACACACACACACACACACACACACACACACACACATGGACTTTAGTAAGGTAGTAATGATGATCCTACATGCAGGGCATCAAAGGAGACACAGATGTAAAGATTTTTGGACTCAGTGGGAGAAGGCGAGGGTGGGATGATTTGAGAGTATAGCATTGAAACATATACATCGTTGCTGCTGCTGCTGCTAAGTTGCTTCAGTCGTGTCTGACTCTGTGCAACCCCATAGATGGCAGCCCATCAGTCTCCACCATCCCTGGGATTCTCCATGCAACACTGGAGCGGGTTGCCATTTCCTTCTCCAAAGTATGAAAGGGAAAACTGAAAGTGAAGTCGCTCAGTCGTGTCCGACTCTTAGCGACCCCATGGACTGCAGCCTAACAGGCTCCTCCGTCCAATGGATTTTCCAGGCAAGAGTACTGGAGTGGGGTGCCATTGCCTTCTCCGAAACATATACATTACCATATATAAAACAGATGACCAGTGCCAGTTCAATGCATGAAGCAGGGCACCCAAAGCCAGTGCTCTGAGACAAGCCAGAGGGATAGGGTTGGGGGCAAGTGGGAGAGGGGTTCAGGATGGGGGGGACACAAGTATACCTGTGGCTGTTTCATGTTGATGTATGGCAAAAACTGTCAAAATATTGTAAACTAATTATTCTCCAGTTAAAATAACTAATTAAAAAAAAAAATGCTTGGGATGCTTGTGGTGTTCCTCTGGATTCTGTTCCAGTCCCCCCTTTTCCCCTTATTCCTTCTGTTTAGAATCAATCGTTCATTGTGATTTCAATTATCATCTATATATTGATGACTTTCAACTTTTATATGCAGCCAGACCTTTCTCGTGTGCTCCAGAACCATATATCTAACCACCTACTAGTCATATCTACTTGGATGGCCCATAGACACACCCGTGGTGATTCATGTCAATGTATGGCAAAACCCACCACAATACAGTAAATTAGCCTCCTATTAAAATAAATTTTTTAAAAAGAGCTCATCCAAAATGACCCATCTTACCCTGCCAAACCTGCCCTTCTCCTTGGTCCAGCTCAGCACCACTATCTTTCCAGTTGGCCCATCATTCAGAAACCTGAAATTCATACTCTCCTCTCAGCATGCTAACTCTTGCCACACATACATTAATCACCAAGTCCTATTGATGCTACACACTTAACGGCTCTCAAATCTACCTCTATCCACAAGTGCCACTACCCCAGCCCAGGCCACACTTTCTCATCCACATTAATACAACTGGTATTAACTCATAACTGGTTCCCTTGACCCCAATGCTGTTCACTCCCAATTATCCACACAATAGTCAGACTGACTTCTAAGGATTAGATCTAACCATACCATTCTTTTGCTTGAAATCCATCTTTGTTTCCCTTTGATCCACAGGATAAAACCCCACCCTTTAATGTGGGTTCTAAGTTCTTCTGATTTAATATCTAAGTCAAAGTTGCTGCCACCCTAAACTGTTTGCAGTGCTTTAAACACTCCATGAAATTTGGCCTTCATATCTGAAACATTCCTGCCACTACAATGACTGCATGGCAAACCCTGTTCAGCCCTCTCATCTTTCATTTTATATCTCTTTCTAAAGTCTGGGCTAGTTCCCCTGCCATCTGCTCCCATAGAACTTGGTACTCCTCTTATCACAGCCCTGTCATTACTTCTTTACGTGGCTTCCTCCCCAGCTGGATGGTGAGCTCCATGAAGGAAAGGTTAAGTCTATCTTGCTCATGACTATGTCCCAAGTACATACTCTGCTAAGTCACTTCAGTCGTGTCTGACTCTGTGCGACCCCATAGATGGCAGCCCACCAGGCTCCCCCGTACCTGGGGTTCTCCAGGCAAGAACACTGGAGTGGGTTGCCATTTCCTTCTCCAATGCATGAAAGTGAAAAGTGAAAGTGAAGTCGCTCAGTTGTGTCCAACCCTCAGCAACCCCATGGACTGCAGCCTTCCAGGCTCCTCCATCCATGGGACTTTCCAGGCAAGAGTACTAGAGTGGGGTGCCATTGCCTTCTCCGTGTACATACCATAGCAGGGGCTAAAGCAATGTTTGTTGAATGAATGAGCAACAAGCCCAGGTAAACTTGAGCCCTAGACATTTCAAAGAGGAAAGTAAATCATTAAAAAATATCAATTTCTTCAAAAGTCAATTTTATGTATGTCACAGGATGTAACTGTTTTCTTTAAAAAGTAAAAAAGAAAAAAAAACCCATAGTAACAGTGTTCTGTTCTGGGCGGTGGATTATGGTTGATTTTTCCCTCTTTCTTCTACATAACCTTTTTACCAAGTTCTCTGTAATGAGTATGTCTTACTTTCAGGGTGGAAGAAATGTTATAAATTATAAACTACAAAGAACACTAGTATAAAATACTTTTACCACTTTTCCTCAAAACAAAGTGTCATATACAGTTAAATTTGATCACTGTTTTTTTCCTTAACTTTGCTTGAAGGTGAATAACAGCGTGATATCTCTGCCTTATTTAATACCAACAGAAGTATATATGTTGATAATGTAACCCAAGTTGCGAAAATCCATCACTGCCCAGGACCTGAAATGCAAGCAGTACTTTTCATATGTTTTTAAATTCTATAGAAGCTACTTTTAATAAGAATTTGCATTACGGTTTGATGCACACAAACTAAACTACAACTTTATTTTATATCTGAAAATAAGCACAACAAAAGTTTTCATCCTTCTAAAACATTCCACCAGATTTAGATGACTAGGACAGTCTCCTCTGCTCTGAAACGTACATGTTCTTCTCAATAAGAAAATAATGCTATAAGAAAAAAGTAAAGCAGAGTTAAAACAACTTCCAAACTAGTATACGTACATCATACTTTGTTATACAAGGAACTGACTGCAACAAAGTTCTAAAACTATATATTGAATGCTATAATTAGTTTATTTTCAGTCTGCCAATATATCATCTTGCATACAGACAAAATATTGATATACTGTAACAAATACCATTACAATGACAATTTCTGAATAACAAAGGTAAATCTCATGCCCTGGAGAACTGCCCACAGAAATCAAGTTTTGTTAGTCTACTTATAATGTCGTGTGTATGTGCATATAATATGCATGAGTGTACTGCATTAAAGTTATACAGGGTAATATATAGGTATGTGTAATAATATACATGTATTATTATTGTATAAACTTATGTATTACCTTATATAAGTAATATATCAATTACATACACATATATAATACCTTGTATAAGGATTTTATTTTGTTTTTTTCTGATGTAAGTCACTTTTCTTATTCATATATTCCAAATCTCTATTTTGCAGTTTAATCAACTGAGCAAAGGTTAAGGGACTTACCCAAGCTCCCACTGTAAATAAAAGGAAACTAGAAATAAAGCCAGAATCTCCTGACACTCAGTTTAAGGGTCTAATATTCCACTCTTGCCCTTCTCCATAACTGAGGCTAGAGATTAACACCTCTTATTTGAATAACACGCTGCAATTTTGAAAGCACTTTCACATATGTTATATTGCTTCAGCTACACACACACACACACACACGCACACACACACACACACACACCTCAGCTAATCAAGGACCTGAAAGGTTACTTGCCACGCTGCAATTTTCAAAGCATTTTCACATGTTATATTGCTTCAGCTACACACACACACACACACACACACACACACACACCCCTCAACTAATCAAGGACCTGAAAGGTTACTTGCCCATGGAAACACTAGTTAATGGCCTGAGTCTCCTGACTCTCAATCTAGTCCTCTACTCCTTGAAGAACACCAGTCCTCTACTCCTTGAAGAACACTCCTTTTCCCACAGATCATTTTATTCTCACTTGGTCCCTCACAATTACTTTGGGAGAAGGGAATTCAGGCCAAGGCTCGGGGATCTGTAAGCCTACACAAGTGAAGTGAGGCCCAGGTAGTCTCTGGTGTGTGATTCCGAGATCCCCTCTCTGAACCTTTTCTAATACTACATTGTGCACCTTTGGGGAGCAGGAAGCTGAAACTAGGATTAGCTAGGATCTAGGATTGGATATGTCATGTAGTCAGCACAACATGGAGGACCATGGCCACTATTATACTTAGCAAGGGTGTCCATTATGGAGCTTCAGAATTAGGGCAAGCAGATTTTATTTCTTTGTTTCCCTGAAGGGCTGAACTACATATACCAAGCAGTATGGTACCCAAACAACCTAGCACATTTCTTGTCCACCTTCTTTCCATCCAAATGGTAATAATGGTATTATTTCAGAAGCTGATACTCCTGTGGTCCAAACATTTGCAGGATAAAAAATAAGCATCAAAAAAAAAAAAAGCATCAACTGAACCAAGATGATGATAACAATAAAATATCAAATACTTCAACTTTAAATCCTTGTCATTACCTATAGTCTCCTGGTCCTTTACGTCACCATATTCTTCCTCATCCACTGCTGTTTCCAACATTTCAGTATCTACTGCTGTTTCCAACATTTCAGTATCCCTCTTTGGTTTCTTTCTGTGTTTCCTCAAACGCTTTAAAGCTTTGTTCAATCTTCTTCGTAAAAGACCAGCCCATTTGCTGTAATATTAAAAGTTCAAACTGAAACTTTATTTCTCAACAGTGATAAAATAATAAATAACAATGGTGGGTTATAAGGAAAAGGTTATTTGGTAACATAACCCTTTACTGTGAGGAGACATCCCATGTCCAAGGGCAGAGAAGCCACAGCAAGAAAGAGGAGGGGTGAAATTGGGACCCAGAGACCCCAAAGAGACTGAGACAGAACTGTACTGAGTGTNATAACAATGGTGGGTTATAAGGAAAAGGTTATTTGGTAACATAACCCTTTACTGTGAGGAGACATCCCATGTCCAAGGGCAGAGAAGCCACAGCAAGAAAGAGGAGGGGTGAAATTGGGACCCAGAGACCCCAAAGAGACTGAGACAGAACTGTACTGAGTGTCTACTGAAGAGGTAAGGGTCAGCAGTGGACTGCTGCAGCGACAGAGGCTCTGGGTGCAGCAGACCTGGCTATGGCATAAGCACTCTTGGAAGAAGTCGCCATTAACCCAACCATAGAGCCGGCAGAATTTAAACAAGACTGGGGAAACAGACTCTTGGAGGGCACAAATAGAACCTTGTATGCACCAGGACCTAGGAACAAGGAGCAGTGACCCCACAAGAGACTGACCCAGACTTGCCTGTGAGTGTCCAGGACTCTCCAGCAGAGGTGTGGGTCGGTGGTGGCCTGCTGCGGTGGTGGAGGCACTGAATGTAGCAGTGTGTGCATGGGACCTTTTGAAGGAGGTTGCCATTATCTTCATTACCTCCACCATAGTTTGGCCTCAGGTCAAATAATAGGGAGGGAACATAACACCACTCATCAACAGAAAATTGGATTAAAGATTTATTGAACGTGGCCCCGCCCATCAGAATAAGATCCAATTTCCCCCTNGCCATTAAAAAGAATACATTTGAATCAGTTCTAATGAGATGGATGAAACTGGAGCCAATTATAAAGAGTGAAGTAAGCCAGAAAGAAAAACACCAATACAGTATACCAACACATATATGGAGTTTAGAAAGATGGTAATGATAACCCTATATGCGAGACAGCAGAAGAGACAGATGTAAAGAACAGACTTTTGGACTCTGTGGGAGAGGGAGAGGGTGGGATGATTTGGGAGAATGGCATTGAAACATGTATACTATCATGTAAGAAACAAATCGCTAGTCTAGGTTCAATACAGGATACAGGATGCTTGGGGCTGGTGCACTGGGATGACCCAGAGAGATGATATAGAGAGGGTAGTGGGAGGGGGGTTCAGGGTTGGGAACTCATGTACACCTGTGGTGGATTCATGTCAATGTATGGCAAAACCAATACAGTATTGTAAAGTGAAAAAAAATAAAATTAAAAAAAAAATCAGAGTGCCTGCTCATCTTACTCTCACACACAACATGGAAAGGCCATGTGAGCACACAAAGAGAAGGTGGCCATCTGCAAGCCAGGAAGAGAGCCCTCACCAAAAACCAAATCAGCTGGCATCTTGATCACTGACTTCTAGACTACAAAACTGTGAGAAAATAAACGCCTATTGTTTAAGCCAACTGTGGTATTTTGTTATGGCAGCACTGGAAGACTAATACATTTTGCCCTTCTTTTGCACCTCGGGAAACCACTTACGTATTAGGACAGCAGGTGACAACAGGACTAGGCCTGGACTAAGCTGTGACTGTCAAATATGAGAAGAGGTGAATCCCCAATTCATCCCAAAGGAAACCAAAAAAAAAAAAAAAAAGACAGGGAGTCTAAAGGAATAGAATGACATATTAAAGATAAAGGAAAGTAAATAGTCATAGATGATTCCCAGGATTCTAGCCTGAGAGACAAAAGAAATCACTGATAAAAATAAATAGGTGTCAAGGGGAGATGATTTGGGAGAAAAAGAAGTCTAGTTTTGTACACATTGCATTAAATACAGTTAGAAATACAAAACAGGTAGAGGTGATTTCAGGATGTATGAGTCATTTATCCAGAGAAACCCAGAACATTATGTTCAGAAAGGACTTCAGAAATTAACTCAATTCTCTAATATTATGAGAAAATCAACATCAAAAGAAGTTAAGCTCACTATAAAACTGGTAGTAAAGGCAGAACTAGAACAAAGATCTTTTAAAATACTCTTTCTGCTACATACTTGTAATATTTTCTGATAGATGAGNACTAATATTCTCTGCTCCCTATTGTATATGTGAACCAGTTCAAACTAGCTTCTCTGTTTACATTTGAACTCAAGTCAAGTAGAAGTAAACTACACACACAAAATAAGATGTGTATAAGAGACAGCTTGTAATATTTTCTGATAGATGAGAATAAGGCTTTGGGAGACAACCACAGTTGGGAAAACAAAGAAAACCAAACTGAGGTGGATCAGAATGGGAAGGAGAACAATGAAATCCAAGGAAGGAAACTTTCAAAAAGGGAGCAGTCAACAGTGTACTTATGTGATAAAAATGTCAAGTCACATGGAAATTCAGAAAAGGTCAGTGCATTTTGCAATGAGGTTATTAGTTACTTGGCAACAAATTCTTCCTTTTAATAGTACCTAATATCCCAGAATTTTCTAAAACGCTGCCCTTGGAGTCCTTGCAATAGGTACACCTCGGACATATAATCCACATATAATGAGGTTCTCTTATTATTTCAATAACTAAAATACCTTGAATGGGATCCAATAAGAACTGGTGTTATGTGAATTTCAAATCTATAGTGACTCATGTTCAAGAAGGGTTCCAGTTGCTCACATTCTCATCTGATCATATTTTATCAAAGTTCTTAGAGCCCGGCAATACTTTTATAGACTCTATTTCCTTTCTTTGAATTCATATGTCTATAATCCTAGGAACTTCAAACCTTTCAGCAGTTGGCTAATTACTGCATAAACCTTTCCAAAATAACATTACTAATTATATTGTACAGTATAATGAGACAAACAAACATGGGGATTTGAAAATGTAAATGCTCATTTTTAAAATTCAATGGGTCATGATTTTTAGGCAATTTTTGGCATATTTATTCCCAATTCTTTACCTCCCATTCTATGAAAGTAAGTGGTAATAAGACTGTCTACATAATGAAAACCACATTATAATGCAGAGAATCACTCAGCAGGATTTGTCTAAATGTAGAAATTTTCAGTAGCAGCCATCTGGCAAGCAGCAACATTGAAAGAGTATGGGGGATGTGCTATTTACATCATCTGTGTATCAGATGATCTACAATCTTAAAAAACATAGTTTTATTAGCTGAAAGAAACATAGTCTTGTCATTTTCACACTGAGTGCTGAATTTTCTTAATTTGAGGTTACAAATTCAATCTGATAGGAAGAAAAAGAACATGAAAATACATTTCATCTGATTTGAACAGGCATTGCATTACAGTGTTTGAATCTTTCCCCTTGCCAAAGCTATGTATACACTCAAGTATCATATCCCTATATAATACACAGATGTTTAACTGACATATAAATACAGATTAAACTTTATATTAAAACAGGTAAATGTTAGAAGCTAAATTCGCACTTGAAACTACTGTTCTTGGCACTCTACAACTGTAACAGGAATAATTCAGCCACTCACCTTCTCTCTCACTCTAGACCCCCCACCTGCTTCCTTTTGTCCCAATCCACCTGATATTTTTGTTTTTCATCTCTATGTAAGTCTTAAGTCTACCAGTGACACTTAAACCTAATGAGGCTTCTGATCCCTATTAATGAGAATAAAAATAGATCTTACATAACCTTTGAGGACATAATGAATTTCAAAATGCATATTATATATAAGTTAATAAGGCTATCCCTAGCAAATTCTTAGAAAGCTTTTCACTAATATTCTCTGCTCCCTATTGTATATGTGAACCAGTTCAAACTAGCTTCTCTGTTTACATTTGAACTCAAGTCAAGTAGAAGTAAACTACACACACAAAATAAGTAAACTACAGATTCAGTTATAGATTATTAAAGGGGCAAAGTTCAGCTACTCTTGCTAAGAAATGACAGGCATTTAAGGGGTCTACATTATTAGGGAGACTACACCTGAATGTAATGAATTCTGTGGGAGAGCCCCCTTCCCACCTAACCCAAATGTTGTTCTCCCTTCAGAAATTTAGCTCAAATAGCATCTCCATCACGGAGCCCACCTGCTCTCTTCCATTCAACCTGATCCCCAATGCCTCAGAACTTTTACAAGTCACTGTCACCACTCATTTTAATCCTTAATTATATTCCACCTTATATTGTTCTTAGTATGTCATGACTGGGATTTATTTTAAGGTATATTTAAGTTCCTCAAAATGAAAATCCATCTCTTAAGACATTTCTGTATCCTAATATCTAGCATAAGTAGTGACTGAATATGGTCATTTGTAGAAAGCATGAATCAGACATTAAAAACGAAATGCATTTGTCTTTGGAAAGTGATTATTCTCTTTACATAAACTGCTTTCATTTCTCCCCTCTCTTCATATTATTTCTTATTTTTCATCCCTCCAACTCTTGCAGGTTGTTAGCTCCTTAGGTTGGGGCTTCCCTGGTAGCCCAGATGGTAAAGAATCCACCTGCAATGCAAGAGACCTAGGTTCATTCCCTAGGTTGGGAAGACACCCTGGAGGAGAGCATGGCAATCCACTCCCGTGTTCTTGCCTGGAGAGTCTCCATGGACAGAGAAGCCTGGCCGGCTACAGACCATGGGGTCATAAAGAGTTAGATACGACTGAGCTACTAAGTACAACATAGCTCTCCTTAGGTTGCAGGTGGTTGTTTAGTTACTAAGTCATGTCTGACTCTTTGAGACCCCATGGCCAGGCTTCTCTGTACATGGGATTCTCCAGGCAAGAATAATGGAGTGGGTAACCATTCCCTTCTCCAGGGGGAATCTTCTCTGAGATGGAAAACAGAAAGTGAGTTAATGGGATAGCTCTAAAAAGACACCTTGCCCCCAAAAGGAGGATTTAGCAGGCTTTGGCCTTCATTTAAACTCCTTGTTTGGTATCAAGGATAGGAACTGTAGTCTAACACAATGATTGCCCTTGACTCTAGAATCAGCTTACCAAGAAAAGCTGCCAGTGCCCCATCCACCTCAGCTATCCATTGTTCCTGAAACTTCAGCTAAGCAGCAAGCTGAAACTGACACCTGCTCTGAGGCGGCAATGAACAGCTCCAGACGACTGAAGGTACCTACTACTATTACACAAAATAGTAAAATAAGTAAGTAAATAAATAAATCATAGCAAACCAAAGTTTATGGTGTTCAATATATATATACTGTTCACATTGTTTAAGTCTTTTAAGCAGTTTATTATCTAAAAAGAAGAATATATATTCTTATCAAGGGATAATCCTCTGGAATTCATTTTAGAGAAAAATCCAGTGTACTTTAACATCCCCATACCTTGGCAGAGGAACACTAGGAGGGACCATAACAGAGGTATTATACAAGGCAGAATATATCAGACACTCTAAATTGCTTGGCAAAATGCTAGCTCTGATGCTGTAAGAGCAATATTGCATAGGAACCTGGAATGTTAGGTCCATGGATCAAGGCAAATTGGAACTGGTCAAACAGGAAATGGCAAGAGTAAACGTCGACATCTTAGGAATCCGCGAACTACAATGGACTGGAATGAGTGAATTTAACTCAGATGACCATTATATCTACTACTGTGGGCAGGAATCC
Source organism: Neotragus pygmaeus (assembly GCA_006410875.1). Lineage (NCBI taxonomy): Eukaryota > Metazoa > Chordata > Mammalia > Artiodactyla > Bovidae > Neotragus > Neotragus pygmaeus. The sequence goes on from SJYV01009820.1 coordinate 185,323, forward strand.
CTCAGGAAAAATGGAGTAGTCATCATAGTCAACAAAAGAGTCCAAATGCAGTACTTGGATGCAATCTCAAAAAAGACAGAATGATCTCTGTTCGTTTCCAAGGCAAACCACTCAATATCACGGTAATCCAAGTCTATATCCCGACCAGTAATGCTGAAGAAGCTGAAGCTGAACAGTTCTATGAAGACCTACAAGACCTTTTAGAACTAACANCAAATGCAGTACTTGGATGCAATCTCAAAAAAGACAGAATGATCTCTGTTCGTTTCCAAGGCAAACCACTCAATATCACGGTAATCCAAGTCTATATCCCGACCAGTAATGCTGAAGAAGCTGAAGCTGAACAGTTCTATGAAGACCTACAAGACCTTTTAGAACTAACACCCAAAAAAGACGTCATTTTCATTATAGGGGACTGGAATGCAAAAGCAGGAAGTCAAGAAACATCTGGAGTAACAGACAAATTTGGTTTTGGAGTACAGAATGAAGCAGGGCTAAGGCTTATAGAGTTTTGCCAAGAGAATGCACTGGTCATAGCAAACACCCTCTTCCAACAACACAAGAGAAGACTACACATGGACATCACAAGATGGTCAACATCAAAATCAGATTGATTATATTCTTTGCAACCAAAGATGGAGAAGCTCTATACAGTCTTCAAAAACAAGACTGGGAGCTGAATGTGGCTTAGATCATGAACTGCTTATTGCCAAATTCAGACTTAAATTGAAGAAAGTCAGGAAAATCACTAGACCATTCAGCTATGACCTAAATCAATCCCTTACGGTTATACAGTGGAAGTGGGAAATAATACTTAAGAGACTAGATCTGATAGACAGAGTGTCTGATGAACTACGGATGGAGGTCTGTGACACTGTACAGGAGACAAGGATCAAGACTATCCACAAGAAAAAGAAATGCAAAAAAGCAAAATAGCTCACTGAGGAGGCCTTAAAAATCACTGTGAAAAGAAGAGAAGGGAAAAGCAAAGGAGAAAAGGAAAGATATACCCATTTGAATGCAGATTTCCAAAGAAGAGCAAGTTGAGATAAGAAAGTCATCCTCAGTGATCCATGCAAAGAAATAGAGGAAAACAACAGAATGGGAAAGACTAGAGATCTCTTCAAGAAAATTAAGAGATACCAAGGGAACATTTCATGCAAAGATGATCTCAATAAAGGACAGAAACAGCATGGACCTAACAGAAGCAGAAGATATTAAGAAGACGTGGCAAGAATACATGCTTGGGGCTGGTGCACTGGGATGACCCAGAGGGATGGTATGGAAAGGGAGGAGGGAAGAGGGTTCAGGATGGGGAACACGTGTATACCTGTGGTGGATTCATGTTGATGTATGGTAAAACCAATACAATATTGTAAAGTAATAAAAAAAATTAATCTTAATAAATTAAAGAAGAAAAGGAAAAGAATACACAGAAGAAATATTAAAAAATGATCTTCACAAACCAGATAATCATGATGGTGTGATCACTCACCTAGAGCCAGACATCCCGGAATGCAAAGTCAAGTGGGCCTTAGGAAGCACCACTTCGAACAAAGCTAGTGGAGACGATGGGATTCCAGTTCAGCTATTTAAAATCCTAACAGATTGCTGTGAAAGTGCAGCACTCAATATGCCAGCAAATTTAGAAAACTCAGCAGTGGCCTCAGGACTGGAAAAGGTCAGTTTTCATTCCAATCCCAAAGAAAGGCAATACCAAAGAATGCTCAGACTACCACACAATTGCACTCATTTCACACGCTAGTAATGTTCAAACTTCTCCAAGCCAGGCTTCAACAACATGTGAACCATGAACTTCCACATGTTCAAGCTGGTTTTAGAAAAGGCAGAAGAACTGGAGATCAAATTGCCAACATCCATTGGATCATCAAAAAAGCAAGAGTTCCAGAAAAACATCTATTTCTACTTCATTGACTATGCCAAAGCCTTTGACTGTGTGGATCACAA
>SJYV01009821.1:3084-45849 GCA_006410875.1 Neotragus pygmaeus
CTGGGTTGAGTCATCGATTTAGACCTTGGCCCTGCGTCCTCTCCTGCCGTGTCCTCTGGCACCGTGCCTTGTGCATGGCAGGTGTTTTGGGTCTGTGAAGGGAAGGTAGCCCAGGTGTCCCTCCCTCCCCTCCCCCTTGTAGTTCAAGGTCAAGGAAACTGTAGAACCCTGCCCCATGGGAGCTCTGGAGTGGGGCCTGGAGATGGTCTGTCCAGCTGCTGCCCTTGGACAGGACTGAGGTCCCGAGAATGAAGAGACTTGCCCAGGATCCCTTTGTGAATTCATAGCAGTCCAGGTGTTTCCACTGAATTGTATGCGAAAATAGCTATATTTTAAATATATAGAGTGCGTCAGCTTCCTATTTTTAAATCCCACAAACAGAAAAGATGGGTGAACATGAGACATCTACAAACCAGTGACATCTTTTTGCCTGGCAGGGTAGGCCAACCCCCCGTCTCATTCCCTCCTTTGCTCTCTGCTCCTCCTTCCTCTCCTCGCCCAGTCCTCCAAAGAGGGGTATGTGGGCGCCACACGGTAGCTGTCGGGAGTGGAGACTTCTCGGCAGCAGAGGGTGGGGAGCCAAATCCACCCACCAGACAATAGGCCCTTGGAAACCTGTGCGTAGTGGCTACTAGATGGATGCCAGGGTCAGGAGCCTGCTGGAGGAATGGGACATTTGTAACCTCACATGGACTATAAAAGGGGGAAAAAAAGAATAAACTGAGAAAGAAGCAAGAAAAATTAAGTCAGGGTTTTAAAAAAATAACTTCTCTTCAAGACCTATAAACTCATCTTGTATCCGCCAGTCCCAGGGCATCTGCTCCACGCTCAGCAGGGCAGGAGTCACCCCCCAGCAGGCAGAGGAGCTCCAGTTCCTGCAAAGCTGGCTATGATTTTGGCTAAGTGACTGGTCCTTGGAATTGTCTTACCTTGGTTCCATCAGCCCTTTTCAAAGCCGTCTCTTCTTTCCAGGACACTATTGAAGACAAACTTGACACCAAGCACTACCCGTACATCTCTACCCGCTCCTCTGCCTCCTTCAGCACCACCGCCGTGAGGTGAGTGAGGATCTGAGGAAGGGCAGAGAGCCGAGCAGGACCGTGTCTGGCTGGATGGCCGCTACGTGGCAATCCTGCCGTGATCCCGCATGACCTGCGAGAACCCTCCCGCAGCTTCTCATCACAGCCAGGGTGTGGGCCAAGTCCTCTGCCTCGTGGCTTCCTGTTCCATCTCGACTTACTCCTTATTCCTCCCTTATTCCTCCTCCACTTCAGCCACATCAGCCTCCTTGCCCTCCCCGGAACATGCCAGGCTCAATTCTGCCTCAGGAGCCTCTGCATTTGCTTTCCCCTCCTGCCTGAAATGATCTGTCCCCAGATACATCCACATGGCTGCTATCTCCTCCAAGTCCTTAATCAGCTATTACTTTCTCCCATCTTCCCTAACTACCCCATTCAAAATGACAGTACACCGACCTTCCGAGCAATATTATTCATAATAGCTCAAAAGTGGGAATGACCCTGCTGTCCATTAGCTGATGAATGGATAAACACCATGTGGTACATTCATACAATGGGGTATCATTCAGCCAAAGATAGGAATGAAATACTGATCCATGCTACAACATAGATGAACCTTGAAAATACTAAGTGAAAGAAGCCAATCACTAAAGCCCACATGTTCCATCATTCTGTTTATATGAGATGTCTAGAATGGGCAAGTCTCAAGAGAACTAGATAAGTGGTTGCTAGGAACAGGGGTGAGGGTTGGGAGATAGGGGTCACTGCTGCCCAGGTACAGGGTTTCTTTTGTGGGGGTGATGAAATGGTCTAAAAATGGTCTAAAATTGATTGTGGTGATGGCTCACAATTCTGTGACTATACTGAACACCAGAGAATTCTACAATTTAAACAAGTGAATTGTATGATACATGAATTACCTGTCCATAAAGATGTTATAGGAAATAATGGAGAAATTACAGCCCCCGCCCCTTCCTGTCCATGTACCTGCTGATGCTCAGACATGTCTCAGGTTGCAGATGTGAGCAGAGAGCAGTCCATGCTTCCGTCCCCCAGTCCTCCAGCCCTTTGTGTTTTCTTGGCTGCCCATGACGCCTCGTGTATGTTTTTGAAAACAACTCCTCTCGCTCACCACCTTACTATCTTCATCCAAAAGTCTTTCCTGCAGTGCTCTGTGGACCGTGTCCACGGGCCAGTCCCTGGGGCTCTCACTATGAACACAGGTCCCTTTGACTCTCTGTTGCCCACTTCTGTGTGGCCCAGGTTCCCAGGTCAGACTTTCTAGAACATGCGCCTCCGTCCATCTACGCATACTTTCCCTGCCTGTCTTCTCTCTTCACCCCTCTTCCGTCGGGACTCTCAGGCCTGCATGGCACATTCCTCCACCCCGATGCCAGTGGAGGCCAAATGTTTACAGCCAGCACTGGAGCAGAATACAGAATCCCACGTGGTGTCACAGCCAGACTGCTAACTAAGGGAGACAAATGATCTCACAGGCAAAAAAATGACTGTGACCCTCGGGGCTGGTCCAGACAGGCTCCCAGGGCCTTTAAGATTTGGAAAGTGGCCTCAGTGCTGCCGTAAGTCAGGAGGAAGGCGAAGGTTCCACTGTCCAGAGGAGCCTTGCTCTCCTCGTGTTTTCTATTTTCCTCATTTTTCTTAACCTGGAAGCAGCCCCTTTCTCACTGTTTCCGAGGACAAGGTGAAGGCCCATTGAAAACCAGGGCAGAGGAGGAGGCACTGGGGAACTGTCTGGCCGCTGAGATCCCGGTCTTTCAGGAGGCAGCTCGGAACACCTCCTCCAGGAAGCCTTCCCCGGTGACACCCAGGTGGTGCTAGATGGCCCTTCCCTGTGCCTGTCCCCACGGCACTGAGTTCCTCTCCATGTAGTGTGAGGCAGACCCTCCTTCTCCCTGCACTGTCTTCGACCTACCACTTAAGTTAAGCCACGAGCTCTTGGGATCTCACTCAGGTTGGCTCCTCAGTGCTGGGGTGGCCCTGTGTAGCCTGCGGTGTACATCTGCCTGGTGAATCAGTGTGCCAGCTGCAGACAGGCCCGGGATTCTACGGCCGCTGCTCCTTCCAGCAGAGTGTCCCAGAACTCTACAACTTGGGAGAGACACCAGGACCATCATCCAGTGGGTGGAGTCCACGAGCCTGGCTTTAAAGCCGACCTGAACCTGTCTTGTTGCCTGCGTGTTCCTAAGAGAATGACACGGTCACAGCACAGGCGCTCGTGAGGATTCTTCTCCCAGCAGCCAAAGCGCTTGATAATTTTGCACTGCAGTCCAGTTCAGACAGCACTTGCTAAGCATCTGCTCTGTTTTTAGTCACTGGTGTATAGAATGAGTCCTATGTCATGGAATGAAAGCATTAGTTGCTCAGTCATGTCCAGCTCTTTGCGACCCCGTGGACTATAGCCTGCCAGGCTCCTCTGTCCATGGAATTCTCCAGGCAAGAATGCTGGAATGGGTTGCCATGCCCTTCTCCAGAGGATCTTCCCGACCCAGGGATCAAACACAGGTCTCCTGCATTGCAGGCCGATTCTTTACTGGAATCTGAGCCACCAGGGAAATTACGTCATGGAATAATGAAGTATAAATGCTGTATATGCAGATACATGATTAACATCCTTCTCTCCCCCTCCCTCTCCCTCCCTCTCCAGCGCCCGCTATGGGCACTGGCATAAGAACAAGGCCCCCGGGGAGTACCGCAGTGGTCCACGCCTTATTATCTTCATTCTGGGGGGCGTGAGCCTGAACGAGATGCGCTGTGCTTACGAGGTGACCCAAGCCAACGGCAAGTGGGAAGTGCTCATAGGTGAGTGGGGCATGTTTTCTAGAGGGAAGGGCTGCTTCACTGCACTGTGACTCCATTCCACGCTTTGGTGTTTCATCTTATCTCCAGTTCTCCGCTGCCCCCGCCACACTTTGCCTCTAGACACGTCTGTGGACGGCAGCCACGGAGGGGTGAAGGGGCCCTTCCTCAGGTCTGCTCTGCTTCCTGACGAGCGGCAGCCCCACATGGTGGGAAGTGCCTGGTCCCAGGCCCTGACAGACTCAATGTTCCTGCTCTGTCACTGCCACTCGGGTCCCCTCAAAAGTGCCGCCCTCTCCATGCCGCGAATTCCTCACCCACCAAAACTGGGTTAAGGGCACCCACTTACAGCCTAAAGTGGGCCTGGGGTGGAGGTGCACGTCAGTTTCCTGGCCTCGAGCCTCACGTCCAGAAGATGCTCAGTGAACAGGTCAATGAGCACTGGCCCCTGAACCTGTCTCGAAACATCTCCGCCTGGCTTCTGGGCTCTGCTGAGGGCTGCCCCAGCCAGTTCCTACCTCTTCAGGGTCTATCATATCCCTGCTGGTTTTCCAGAAGCAGCAGCTCCTAAGAGCTGACTTAAGGCAGCAAGAGAAGATTTCCCCCTTTTTCATGTTTACAGGAGCCTCCCCAGTTTCTCAGCTTGGAAGAGGAAACGTTGAGAAAAATCTTTGCTTTCTCCAGATGCCTTCTTCTTTCTTGTGCCCTTAACAAACTGCAGTTGCCTCTGCCCTGGGTGCCTCTTGACATTGACTGACCAGAGATGACCCGCACCTCCTCTCCTGGCTGGGCCCTGTCCTTGCCCCTTAGCTCAGTAAGAGGTGTCACTTTTATACCTCCACTTTGGGGGGAATCAGTCCACGTGGTGCTTCCTGGGTGTATCAAGATGGACCTGGCACTGTCTTCACAACTCTCAGCTTCCAGATCCCACCATTCAGGGGGCAGATAGCACATCCCCACCCGACCCCTGCCCCTCCCTACTCCCAGAATCCTTTCTGGCCACCATTTCTCCCTGGGGTTTCTCTTTTTTGGTTATATAGGCCCCCCCGTGGCGGAGCTCTCTGTGTTCTTGGCTTGGCATACGTGTTGCATGAACGTGTTGGCTAATTATCTCTGCTCAAACAGCTCTCCTGGGCCGACGCGTCCCAGCCAGGCTTCGTTGTAACCCCCTCTTCCACGCTGGCCTGACCTGAGGGTCCCTGTCGGGAGGTGGAGACCTAGGGAGACACGGTCACCTGTGCAGATGGGTGGAGAGGCCTGGTGCAGACCGCTGACGCCCGCTATGCGGCCCCGCCCGCTATGTGCGTACATGCATGCCCGCCCGCCGTCCTCGCGGCCCGTGTGCGCGTGCGCTGCGTGTGCACCTCGCGTGTGCGCATGCGGCTCGCTCTCTCGCACCTCATTGGCTGTATAAACGTAGGCCTAAGTTGGCATGCTCCTGTAACGTACCTGTGTTCAAGCAGTCAGCCGGCCTCTGTTCTCCCGCAGGTTCTACTCATATTCTCACTCCCACCAAATTTCTCATGGACCTGAGACACCCCGACTTCCGGGAGTCCTCTAGGGTATCTTTTGAGGATCAGGCTCCAACAATGGAGTGAGAGCCAAAGAAACAAAGTAAAAGCAGCTTATTACAGAAAAGAAACTCTTCCACTCTGAAGGGTTTTCTTTGATTTATAACGTCACTCTTTTTCTTTTCTTTTAATTTTTTTTCCCTTTTCAGTTTATTATTTGTTTGATTTTCTTTTAATGAGAAAATGCTTGCAGTTCTTCACACCGATTGAAAATGTGTCCTGACGCTGCCCTTCACCAACCCTGCCCGAGCGCCGCTGGGCTCTGGCTTGCCAGCTCGCTCATGCCACAGGTCACCTGCTACTCAGACAGCTGCAGCCCCCTGAGCTTTAAATGATCACAACTGCTATGCACAGCCCTCTGGAGGGGGCTGGACGTGGAGGGATGCTGCAGGCACGGCACATAAGCCTGCTGGCCGTGGGGTGAATTCCTGATGATGAGGAAGGCTTGGCACAGGGCGCCAGTAGAGACCCCCAGTCTGCGGTAGCTAAATGTATCAATACATTTTGCCCAAGACAGGCACTTATCCCAATGAACAATTTCTAAGGGGTGATGGGGTCGTAAGCCACCTGGTTCATGGTGAACTCCAGCCACCAGTGGAAAGAGCTGGTGTCTCCTGTTCGTCTAGGAAAAGTGGCATTTATTAGTCATTTGCTCTTTCAGTAATTGCTTTTAATTCTCCTGTGGATCCTTCCAAGAGTTGAGAAGCATACCCCTCTCTCCAGTTGGAGTCTCCTAGTCAGATAGTGAGCCTTTGGATAGAAATCTGTTCTCAACACTATGTGCTGTTTTGAAGAATGTCTCCTCTCCCAGGAGCTCATGCCTTTATCTCAGTTACCTGGGAAGCTGTTGTGGGTTTGGTAGGTTATCCAGGTTTTATTTTTGCGCTTGAGAGAGTAAGAATTCCTTGCTCTCTCTTTTCCACTCTTCCATCATGCTGGGAACCTCCCTGACCTGTTCAGACAGCAGTAGCCCCAAAGACCTCACTGCAGCATGAGTTGTTTCGTAGCTTCACTACACACTCTGTGATGAGGCCACATCTTATGTGCATGCCCTCCTCTAGTCCACTGACCATGGACCCTGGAAATGTCCCCTCCCCCAACACCACCCCCAGGCTGAGATGTGGCCCTGTGAGCCACCTGTGAGTGAGTAGCAGACAGACCAGGACTAGCCCCAGCTTGGCCACAAGCACCTATGTGAGTCGGGGAGGTGATGCCCACTGGGCTACAGAACACAGGGAGGCTGGATCGCAGAACCCCTCGGACTCTGACCATCTGTGATGCCGTCATTCAGTTGGAGACTCAAACCAGGCAGTCTGCCCCACTTTCTGGCAAGCCCTCCCTCCATTCTCTGGGGAGTGGACATCAGCCCTGGCTGGGTAATGTCAGAAGAGTGCCTGTTTATTTTAAAAAGAATGAGCTCCATCTAAGAAGGACCTGCTCTAAAGGTTGGCCCTCGAGGTGGAGTTGTTCATCTCCTCTTTCTTTCCCTTGGCCGAGAGAAAGCTGCCCCGGGGAAGTAGGGAGGTGAGGAGCAGCCAGGGCCTGTGAGCCAGGACAGTGAAGCTGGCTGTGGTGCTGGGCTACCTGCCATCCTGCCCGGCTGCCTTTGCCTAGAAAACGAGGCCAGTGGGTGATGAATAAAAGCAAGTGTTAAAAAAAAGTCATCCTTAAGAAGCACCTTGATAGGATGGTAATCAGAGAGATCTGGTTCTCATGCAGATGGCAGGTAGGTGGACACCATTTGCTGTATTTCAAGACTTCTCAAAGGACATGTGGAGAAGGCAATGGCACCCCACTCCAGTACTTTTGCCTGGAAAATCCCATGGATGGAGGAGCCATCCATGGGGTCGCTAAGAGTCAGACACGACTGAGTAACTTCACTTTCATGCACTGGAGAAGGAAATGGCAACCCACTCCAGTGTTCTTACCTGGAGAATCCCAGGGATAGGGGAGCCTGGTGGTCTTCTACCTATGGGGTTGCACAGAATCGGACATGACTGAAGTGACTTAGCAGCAGCAAAGAACATGGCCACAGCCCTGGCAGACCCCTTGCAGAGTCAGAAAGAATCACAAACCCAGACCCCCAGGGCTCCTGCTCGGATTCGTCCTGGGATTCCTTGCAATGGGAGACACCTCTCCTTTGCTTTCTGTTTTACGTTCAATCAGCAGAGAGTGTCTTGGCGTCCGTTAGAGCAGAGAGAGCACTCCAGACGGAATGTTCCTGGCTTCCGAGGCGCTTTGTTGGGCAGCGTTGTATTTTAGAGCTAAGAAAAAGCAAGGCACGGAGTCCTCATCCCAGGGGAGTTAAAAAGCAGATGAATGTCCAACATGCCCACTTCTGTTGTAATTGTCCAGGTGACTAAAGCCTAGACCAGTACAGGGTGTGGGTGTTGGCGAGTCAGGGCGGTGCCCCACACATCAGTGTGAGCAGAAACTTAGCCTTTAGAGATGGGTTTTCCCTGCTTGGCAGTGAACATGGGCCCATGAGTGTTCTCATGGGCACTGTGTGTGGATGCCAGTGTCGTGCTCCACCCTCCTGGCTTCTCCCTCTTCTTCTGGCCCCTCCTCCTGGCTCCTCCCTCTCCTGCCCCCTCCCTCTTCTGGCCCCTCCTCTTTCTGGCCCTTCCCTCTCCTCCTGGCCCCTCCTCCTCCTGGCTCCTCCCTCTCCTCCTGACCCCTTTCTGTCCTGGAGCTGAGGCCTGCTCCCCCTGGCCCTGGCCGAAGGTGGCAGTTGTGGATAACTAAGTGTACAGATGCCACCAAGTCTCGGCTCAGTCCCCACTAATCAATCCATCATTCCTCCCAACTAAGAAATGAAATATTTTGATCAGCTCTGCACCTTGGTGCTGTGGATGGTTTATGTTAAAAGGATTGACTATTAGCAAATGTCCTGAAGACGGTCAGAAGCTAATGAAAGGGGCTGCAAGGCCGACTTAGACCTATTACACAGCACTTACAGGGGGAAGACGTTTTTTTGTTTTGTTTTCATGTTGAATACCTTGCTTTATTTTAGATCAGGGTGAGATAAGTTCCATTTTTTCAGTGGGACTCAGATTTGAATCTGAATTCAGAGCTGACCCAGTGCCCAGCTGCTGTTTCAGCATTCCCTTCCACATCCCCTCCTGGGGCAGGAGGCCACAGGGCCCCCATAATCGAAAGCAGAGGCATGGCTTCTAGGCCTGGCTGTGCCCGACCGCCAGGAGCATCTTTTTCCCGTCTGTAGGATGCCGGTGGGCAAGGCCAGTGTCTTCCCACACCTGGCGGATCATCTCACTCACCTGGGCTGCTCTTAAATGTGCAGTTTAAACCTCCTATTCCCTAACACCGCCCTCGATAGTCTGAGTCTGCAGGATTGATTCGGGCAATTCCAGATCAGCTGACCTGTCAGAATTCTGGTTTTCAGATGCTGTCAGTGAGGAGGAAGGATATTGTCCTGGCAGAGCTCACTGTGTCTGGCCGCAAGCTTTGACAATCTTTGGATGAGTTTGTTTTGAAGATCACCATTCACATTCCAGATTTGCAGTTATGTAGAATAAGGGGGACCCTCGGAGTGGGTCTAGAGAGCCTGCATGGTCGGCCACCTTTGGGTTCAAGTGAGAACGCTTGCAGTGTTTGTGGTGCTGAGAAGTTTGACTAGGGTATTAAAGCGATATCGCTGATTGCCTGGCAGGAATTGGGTCTCGGGTGATTTCAGATTAACACCAGCTGGTCTGCATCCTTTAAAGGGACCAGGTAGTTAGGGACCTTAAAGGGACCAGGAGCATGCCTACGTGAGGAGCCCCAGAGGCCTCGCTGCTCAGTTGATACTCTTGGTGCTGGCTCAGATGGTAAAGAATCTGCCTGCTAATGCAGCAGACCCAGGTTTGATCCCTGGGTTAAGAAAATCCCCTTGGAGACAGGAATGGCAGCCCACTCCAGTATCCTTGCCTGGAGAATCCCATGGACAGAGGCGCCTGGAGGGCTGCAGTCCATGGGGTCACAAAGAGTAGAACATGACAGAAAGACTAACACTTTCGCTTGGTCTTGGGTGTTTCCTGCTTTCAGTGAAAGACTGGGAGCGCCAGACGATCAGATAACATCCAGTTCTAAAGAATGAATTCGTTCACCTCTTTTTGGCCTCCCCCCAGCCCTGAATCTGCACGGAATCAAGGTTAGGAAGCACGATGGTCTAGACATCTGATTAGAGGCCTTTTGATTCCCTTCTAAATCAAGTCTTTCCTCTTCTCTCCTGGAATCCAGCAGATGGCTGTGGGGGAGGATGTTAAGGATGGTTTTTCTGGCATGTGCATAGCCTAGGAAGCCCCCAAGTTACTCCCAGCCCAGAGTTCCCAGCAGCCATCTCTCAGCTGTAGACACCTAAACTGCATCGAGCTGAGACTTGGAGACTTTCATTCTGCCAGTGGTCCTAATCGGAATTTGGTAACATTTACTCCTGTTTCCTCATCTGGGGAGCAGCCTTTGACCTTTAGGACTAGCAGGAAGATTCATAAGGTCACAAAAATGAGTGTTTTCGAGGGAGACGGGGATACCCTGCTGAAACTGGTGTTGCCTTTGCCAAAGGAGCCTTGAGTCTGCACAAAGAGTCAGCTTTGGGCACAGGGCTGGCACAGGCTGCACACTCGCTCGGGACATCACGCCCGGCCCCTCGGGGAAGCAGCCAGGGAGGGACTGGTTCCTCACTCAGAGCAGTGGCTGGGGCTTGAGCTGCAGAGAAGCCTCTCACACCAGAGATGGCTTCTCCAGTGTTTTCCTGGTCTGCAGTGCCAGCCATCAGGGGTCAGCTGCGCAAGTAGCGGTCAAAGGCATACGGCCCCTGCTATTTGGAATCACTCCCAAGAAGCCTGCCAAAGCCTTCTTCTGCCCACCCTCAGGGTGGAGATCTGGCCTCCTGTGGTTTCTGGTCCCCTCTTCCCAGGAAGGCCTGCGCCCTTGCCCGCGTCTCCAGGGAGGCACATTTTCAAGGACGGGTCTCTTCTGTTCAGTTCTCTCCCACCAGGATCTCTTTCTTTGAAGCCTTCTGCTGCATGCGTGCAGGCCTCATGCTCACACACCAGTCACTTCTGTTGTTTTTTTGAGTAAGTCCATGTCCAAACCACACGATCCATGCATCTTTTTTTACTGCACTTATTAGATCTCTCTCTTTACGAAAAAGGACTTCATTTATTTTTATTTTTTTATTTTTGCAGTAGAATTATATCTAATTCCATTAGCTTAAATTTTTGCAAGCATTTCTAACCTCTTACAATGTGCGGGTCTCTGCAAGGTAAGGCCTCAGGTTCCCCGGCCCTCCCCCTTTCACACCTGAGGTCCCTCCCACCGCGAAGCCCCAGCCAGCTGGCTCCCAGAGCGCAGTGGCTTCCCCTGGGTGCTCTGTCCACTCCCTCCCGACCTGGACCTCTCTTCCCACACACAGCCCGCTGCGAACCCCTGCCCCATTCAGCCCCCTCTCCCCCGCCTTGTGGTTCGGCACTTCTCTCCCTGGCTTCACCTCGAGTTCAGGAGAGAATTAGGATGGCTGCCCTGTCCCCTGGCAGACAGCACTGAGCCCGGATGGAGAGACAGCGTCTTCATCGGTACAGCCCGGGGGACCCTGCCCGAGCCAGAAAAGGTGTTCTGTTCACCTGCGGCCCCCAAATGTCTCCCGGGCCAGTTGTGACGTGGCCTCAAACCCCAGCCCCCAGCCCCCTCTCTGTGTCCACTCGACCGAGGCCAGGGGAGGGGAAGGGGCGGCTGCAGCTGTGGGAATGGACAAGGGCAGGGGAAGGGGAAAGTGTTTGAAACCAGAGGCAGCAAGCTCACAGGTCTTTTCTGCCTCCCCAGGATCCACGCACATTCTCACCCCACAGAAACTGCTGGACACCCTGAAGAAACTGAATAAAACAGATGAAGAAATAAGCAGTTAAAAAAATAAGCCGCCCTTCCAAACAAAAACGAACCCTCTCCCCGAAGTGCTCGCAGCCCCGACCGCCTCGGTCCCTTTGCTGACCCCCTTCTCCCTCCGTTGCCTCCCCCAGCTCTGCACGCCCGGCCGGCTCTGTCGCCGCTGCGTTCTTGTGTTTGGTGATGCCCTCTTCTTGTTTGAAACAAAAGAATGCATTGTTTTTTTATTTTTATTTTTTAAAAGAGTCCCTTCTACGTGTATCCTGGATGAGACGTTTGGGGTGTGGGCCATGCTGCCATACGGAACCGTTTAGGGTGAATGGACACTTCCTCCCCATTAGTCATGATTTTGTGACCTTGTACATAGCCCAGCGTGACGTGTGCACATTTGCTTGCGTATGGGAAGGTAGACGTTTGGGTGTTTTTAAGAACCCGTTTGGGGTCGCTCCTGTTCGTGTTGGGAATCACTGAGCTTTCCATTCTTGGAGTATGTCAAACTGAGGGTGTCTCTTCTCTTCANGCCAGACGATCAGATAACATCCAGTTCTAAAGAATGAATTCGTTCACCTCTTTTTGGCCTCCCCCCAGCCCTGAATCTGCACGGAATCAAGGTTAGGAAGCACGATGGTCTAGACATCTGATTAGAGGCCTTTTGATTCCCTTCTAAATCAAGTCTTTCCTCTTCTCTCCTGGAATCCAGCAGATGGCTGTGGGGGAGGATGTTAAGGATGGTTTTTCTGGCATGTGCATAGCCTAGGAAGCCCCCAAGTTACTCCCAGCCCAGAGTTCCCAGCAGCCATCTCTCAGCTGTAGACACCTAAACTGCATCGAGCTGAGACTTGGAGACTTTCATTCTGCCAGTGGTCCTAATCGGAATTTGGTAACATTTACTCCTGTTTCCTCATCTGGGGAGCAGCCTTTGACCTTTAGGACTAGCAGGAAGATTCATAAGGTCACAAAAATGAGTGTTTTCGAGGGAGACGGGGATACCCTGCTGAAACTGGTGTTGCCTTTGCCAAAGGAGCCTTGAGTCTGCACAAAGAGTCAGCTTTGGGCACAGGGCTGGCACAGGCTGCACACTCGCTCGGGACATCACGCCCGGCCCCTCGGGGAAGCAGCCAGGGAGGGACTGGTTCCTCACTCAGAGCAGTGGCTGGGGCTTGAGCTGCAGAGAAGCCTCTCACACCAGAGATGGCTTCTCCAGTGTTTTCCTGGTCTGCAGTGCCAGCCATCAGGGGTCAGCTGCGCAAGTAGCGGTCAAAGGCATACGGCCCCTGCTATTTGGAATCACTCCCAAGAAGCCTGCCAAAGCCTTCTTCTGCCCACCCTCAGGGTGGAGATCTGGCCTCCTGTGGTTTCTGGTCCCCTCTTCCCAGGAAGGCCTGCGCCCTTGCCCGCGTCTCCAGGGAGGCACATTTTCAAGGACGGGTCTCTTCTGTTCAGTTCTCTCCCACCAGGATCTCTTTCTTTGAAGCCTTCTGCTGCATGCGTGCAGGCCTCATGCTCACACACCAGTCACTTCTGTTGTTTTTTTGAGTAAGTCCATGTCCAAACCACACGATCCATGCATCTTTTTTTACTGCACTTATTAGATCTCTCTCTTTACGAAAAAGGACTTCATTTATTTTTATTTTTTTATTTTTGCAGTAGAATTATATCTAATTCCATTAGCTTAAATTTTTGCAAGCATTTCTAACCTCTTACAATGTGCGGGTCTCTGCAAGGTAAGGCCTCAGGTTCCCCGGCCCTCCCCCTTTCACACCTGAGGTCCCTCCCACCGCGAAGCCCCAGCCAGCTGGCTCCCAGAGCGCAGTGGCTTCCCCTGGGTGCTCTGTCCACTCCCTCCCGACCTGGACCTCTCTTCCCACACACAGCCCGCTGCGAACCCCTGCCCCATTCAGCCCCCTCTCCCCCGCCTTGTGGTTCGGCACTTCTCTCCCTGGCTTCACCTCGAGTTCAGGAGAGAATTAGGATGGCTGCCCTGTCCCCTGGCAGACAGCACTGAGCCCGGATGGAGAGACAGCGTCTTCATCGGTACAGCCCGGGGGACCCTGCCCGAGCCAGAAAAGGTGTTCTGTTCACCTGCGGCCCCCAAATGTCTCCCGGGCCAGTTGTGACGTGGCCTCAAACCCCAGCCCCCAGCCCCCTCTCTGTGTCCACTCGACCGAGGCCAGGGGAGGGGAAGGGGCGGCTGCAGCTGTGGGAATGGACAAGGGCAGGGGAAGGGGAAAGTGTTTGAAACCAGAGGCAGCAAGCTCACAGGTCTTTTCTGCCTCCCCAGGATCCACGCACATTCTCACCCCACAGAAACTGCTGGACACCCTGAAGAAACTGAATAAAACAGATGAAGAAATAAGCAGTTAAAAAAATAAGCCGCCCTTCCAAACAAAAACGAACCCTCTCCCCGAAGTGCTCGCAGCCCCGACCGCCTCGGTCCCTTTGCTGACCCCCTTCTCCCTCCGTTGCCTCCCCCAGCTCTGCACGCCCGGCCGGCTCTGTCGCCGCTGCGTTCTTGTGTTTGGTGATGCCCTCTTCTTGTTTGAAACAAAAGAATGCATTGTTTTTTTATTTTTATTTTTTAAAAGAGTCCCTTCTACGTGTATCCTGGATGAGACGTTTGGGGTGTGGGCCATGCTGCCATACGGAACCGTTTAGGGTGAATGGACACTTCCTCCCCATTAGTCATGATTTTGTGACCTTGTACATAGCCCAGCGTGACGTGTGCACATTTGCTTGCGTATGGGAAGGTAGACGTTTGGGTGTTTTTAAGAACCCGTTTGGGGTCGCTCCTGTTCGTGTTGGGAATCACTGAGCTTTCCATTCTTGGAGTATGTCAAACTGAGGGTGTCTCTTCTCTTCACTCCAGTTCCTCCCCCTCGGTGCCAGCTCTCATTCACATGAGCTTGGAAGTGAAGCTCACGTGACATCTCGAGAGGTTTGCCCTGGAGCCGACCTCTGCTCTCTCTCCCCAAGGGGCGCGCTCCCCCCATCCCCCGGTGTTGGGGGTGGGGGCTGGGGTTGGGCCACGGGAAGTCGGGCCGGGTGCCCCGTCTCAGCGCCCTCCCTGGCCACGGGCACAGTGCTGTGGTCCTGTCTGCGGTCTATCACCATGCCTGGGTGAGAGAGGAGCAGGCTTCCACTGGGAACCTGGGTCTCCACTTAGACCTGGTTCTTCAGACCCCATCCTTCCCCAGGCATCCCCCCTCACACCGCCAGCGCTCCTCTTTCTCTGCGAGGTCAGCCTGGATAGAGCTTACGGCTCAGCAACGGACTAGGACTGGGAGGGTCCCGCAGGCTCCTGGTTCAGAGGTCCCTTTCCTGTCCACGCCCCTGAGGCTTCCAACTACACGAAGAGTAGCCTGCTAGGTTTACACAGACCCCAATCCCACCCCAGATCATCCTCTGTTTAAGATACTCCCTAATACTTAATTTTGTGTAGTGTGGGGTCATATGTCGTCATGCTTGTAAGAAGAAAACAATCATTTTACTCTCTATATAAAGATGTAGCTGTATAAAACTTAGCTGTTGATGCAGAAATCAAAGAGGCCAACGCAGGAAGGATGTCTCCTCATCCTCAGGACCCAGCGGCTCGTTCTCCGGAAGGGAGCACACTCTGTTCTGCTGCTGCTGTGAACTATAACGACAGTGGAAGTCACAAAAAATGTCCCGCACCCACCCCCACGCCCTTGAACTGCCCAGCCCGTGTGTGTATATTACTGTCTTGCGGCATCGTCGTTGCAAACGTGTGTGTGTGCTAATTCTCCGCCACCCCCTCTTCCCTTTCAGAATATATCCTCCGCCCGCCCCGTTAGATGCATCGTGGCGTTCTCTTCTCAAGGCTTTGAAATCTTCCCCCTTTGCACTCAGATTAGTTTTCAGGTCTGTCTCCCTGCCCCCCGTTCCTTACGAGATCTTATTTCCTTAGGACAGACTGTAAGGACCTGCCTTGGTTTCTTCCCGTAAAAACTGCTTGTTTCGTCCCCTGCCCTTGACCAAACGACGCTCATGCTTCAGGACCTTGTTTGTCCAACACGTTGGTTTTCCTTTCTCTGTTATTTATATAAAAAATAATTTATCAAAAGGATATTTTAAAAAAAAGCTAGTCTGTCTGGAAACTTGTTTACCTTGAAATTATCAGAATCTCAGTGTTTGAAAGTATTGAAGCACAAATGTGTATCATCTCTGTACCGTTCTGTACTAAAGCACTCGAGTCTAATAAAGAAATAAATCAGCGCCCATTTGTGGTGTCCAGGGTGACTTGCCACCTGGTTTTTCTTTGGGGAGCAGGAGGAGAAAGGCTTCATCGATGGTCCAGCGGGGAGGAGCCCAGCTGCCCCCAGATGTGGCTTGGAGCCTTCTGGATCCAGGTCACTGCGACTTATAGGATCTAGAGCCGTCTGGAGTCTGCAGACAATCCGTGGAGTGTGCACCACACTGCCCGAGAGTGGGCAGTTCTTCCATCGTCCTGGGTCTCTATGTAGGTTGTCTCAGCCTCAGAGACGGCGGGCTGCGTCTCGGCAGGTGGCGCCCTCTGTGGGCCTGTGGTGCTGGTGCATTCAGGGCATGTGATGAGGTCACTGCATCAGTCTTGGTGTTCTCCTCCTCTTCCTGCTGCCACACCGCCAAGCCTTCCAATGAACTTTCAGATCTGGAGGGTATGAAGCCTGCTGGTGACTTGGGGAGACTGCGATGAGTTTGGCTCAGCGTGAAGAGGGGGACCCTCACGTTAGGCTCATGGTGACGCTGGAAATATTTCAATCAATTTCAAATGAAGCATGGTGACCTCATCCATAAGCCAAGTGAATTCCCCCAATACCAGTCACAAAAGAATACATTTTAGAATTAAACCAGTTAAGTCCATCCCTAAAGGTGGGGGAGAAACCCAAACAACAGACAGCAGAATTACACTCCTTGGAGGAAAAAGTGGCACCAGAGGTAGTGCTGCTAAAGTGAAAGGAAAGGAAAGTGAAGCCCCTCAGTCGCGTCCGACTCTGCAACCCCATGGACTGTAGCCTCCCAGGCTCCTCTGTCCATGGGATTTTCCAGGCAAGAGTGCTGGAGTGGACTGCCATTTCCTTGTCCAGGGTATCTTCCTCATCTGGGGACTGAACCCAGGTCTCCCACATTGTAGACAGACGCTTCATTGTCTGAGCCACCAGAACCCTGTAAAAACCAGGTGCTGGGGACTTCCCTGGTGGTCCAGTGGCTAAAACTAAGCTCCCAATGCAGGGGGCCCGAGGTTCAATCCCTGGTCAGGGAACTAGACCCCATATGCCCCAACTAAAGAGTTCGCATGCCACAACTGAAGAACTCACATCCTAAAATTAAGACCAAGGATCCTGTGTGCTGCACTAGGACCTCCCATGGCCAGATAAATAAACATTTTTTTAAAAGCAAACCAGACTGCATCACAGGGCTACCAGCCTTCTCTTAACCCCTCTCCACCAAGATCTCCGTTGGTTTTGACAACTCCTTCAGGCAAGGAGTTTTCAAAGCTCTGATCCAAATAGTTCCCTCAGGCAGAGCTGTGGAGCGCCCTGTCCTTTCCCCAGAGCAGAAGCCATGCGCTCCTGCACCCAGACTGGGGACAGACCTACTTTTCCTGGAGGGACACCTGCTGTACCAGTGGGCTCCGGGGCAGCAGTCCCTGCTCTTCTCAGCTTGCCCCTCCCGGGGTGGAGCCTCCATCCTAGGAGCTGGCCGAGGTGAGAGCCGTCAGGGTACAGGTATTCCTAACCTGCCCCACCTGGAGCGGGACTGCTACCCTCTGGGTTGGTATGGGGACGCCCTCTGCTCTACCTGTAGGCAATAGACATCCTGCGACATGGGGGAGGGGGAAGGTGAGATAGGGTGGCCGTCTGCCCCTTCCAGGGAGAAACGAGCCCCAGACTAGGAGCTGAGAGGAGAGGGAGCCCGCATCTTCCTGGCCATGCCTGCCCGGAGGAGTACATGCGGGTAAAACTTGCATTACACAGAACTGGTGAGGGGAGTGAGCTTTTTTTTTTTCCTGATACCAAATACCTATTACTTTTCACACCATTTCTCCAAGTCTCTGGCTCCAGCTAGGTGTCTGACAGTTATGTCAGTTCTGACACTAATTCAGTGAGTGCAGATCCTATGGATCAGGGCTTGGTCCCACAAAACTGCCCCCACTTCAGACATCAAAGGGGTGGCCACGCTACCCTGCCCAGCTGATTACAATTCGAGGGGTCTCACAACCCCCTCCTTGGGTTTAATAGTTCATTAGAGCAACTTACAGGATGAAGGAAAGCGCTTTCTTTGCTGTGACTGGTTTATTACAAAGGATACCTCCAGGCAACAGCCAGATGGAAGGGACGCACAGGGCAAGGTATGGCCTTGGCGGGGATGTGGTTAGCCCAGAACTTCCGTGCCCTTTCCAGGCACACCACCCTCCCAGCACCTCCCTTTGCCCACTAACCCAGAAGTTCCCCCCAAACTCTGTTGTTTAGAAGGTTTTATGCAGGTGTCGTTACAAAGGCAGAGTTAATTAAATCATTGGCCACTAGTAATTGAAACAGTCTGCAGCCCCTCTGCCCTCTCCACAGGTTAAGGGTTGGGGGTGGGAGCTGCAGAAAGTTCTAACCCTCTAATCCTCTGCCCGGTGTTTCTGATGAGCAGCCCCCACCCTGAAGCTCTTGCCCCTCCCCTCTTAACCTCAGCAGCATAAACTCAGGTATGTGGGAAGGGGCTTGTTATAAAGAGCAGAAGACATGCCTCTCAGGAAATTCCAAGGGTATTAGGAGACCTGTGCCAGAAATCCAGTGAAGTGAAAGTGAAAAGTTGCTCAGTCGTGTCTGACTCTTTGTGACCCCGTGGGATTCTCCAGGCAAGAATACTAGACTGGGTTGCCATTTCCTCCTCCAAGGGATCTTCCCAACCCAGGGGTAGAACCCAGGTCTCCCACACTGCAGGCGGATTCTTCACCATCTGAGCCAGCAGAGAAGCCCAAGACCATTAAGCAAGTTAGTTAAAATGAGGCCAGTAAGGTGGGCCCTGATCCAATCTGACTGGTGTCCTTATAAGAAGAGAAGATTGGGACCCACAGAGACGAGGCTGCACAGGCCCAGGGCCGGCCAACCACATGCAGAGACAGAAAGAGAGCAGCTGTCTGCAAGCCAAGGGGTGGCCTCAGGAAACTACGCCTGCTAACACCTTGGCCTTCGACTTCCAGACAGAGCTTGACAAATTAGATTTCTGTTGTTGAAGTCATCTGGTGTATGGCATTCTGTTATGGCAGCCTAAGTGGGTTAATATACTTGCCCAAGGCAAAAAAAGCTTCATAGAGTTGCTGAAATCAGGAGGACTGCTGACAGATACGCCCAGAAACTCTGACAAGGCTCAACACTGACCACTCCCTGAGCACTTGGTGTTATTCAGGGACTACCTGCCCTGAGCACTGTTCTCAGGCACCTTCCCTTAATCAGATAGGCTTGGATCCTGCTTCCAAGCTTTCCTAATCCTTTGATGAGAAAGCACAAGGCCAGGGACTTCCCTGGTGGTCCAGACACGACTCAAGCTCGCACACAGGGGGCCTGGCTTCAATCCCTGGTCCCAGGGAACTAGATTTCACACACAACTAAGAGCTCACGTGCCACAATGAGAAGATCCTGTGTGCTGCAACTAAGACCCCGTGAACCCAAACAAATAAGGATTTTTTTAAAAAAGAAGGCATAATACCAGGCACTTAAAGATAACTCAGGAAATGGAGGTGATGTCTACTCACTGTTCAGCCACATTTGGGTCAAGAGAATCAGTCTCAGTAGGTGTTTCAGGCAAGGAGGAGCCGGACTCCTGTATCTGGCACAATCCCTCATCTGTGATGATGTCAAACACGGTGTCATCTTGTGGCGTCTGTGTTTGCACCTTGGCCTCAGGCAAAATGCAAATATGCTTGTGTGTGTGTGTGTGTGTGTGTGTGTGTGTATAATACATACCACAGCTGATAAGGAAGTGCATCGTTGCTCAAATACTAGACTCATACTTGCAGAGAGTCTATAGATTTTTCTTAAATGTTTCTGCATTTACTGCAGGCCTTAGAACAATTTCCACTTTATTATTTTTATTGGAGTATAGTTGATTTACAGTGCTGCTGTTAGTAGTTTGAAGTGTACAGCAGAGTCAATCAATTATACATACACCTCTGTCATTCTTTTTTAGATTCTTTTCTAATATAAATTATTTCAGAGTATTGAGTAGAGTTCCTTGTGCCTTGCAGGTCCTTGTTAGTTATCTGTCTTATATATGGGGCTTCCCAGGTGGTGATAGTTGTAAAGAACATGCCTCCCAATGCAGGAGGCATAAGAGATGTGAGTTCGATCCCTGGGTTGGAAAGATCTCTGGGTTGGAGGAGGGCATGGTAACCCACTCCAGCATTCTTGCCTGGAGAGTGAGTGTATATTAATCCCAATTTCCGAATTCATCCCAGGGAATCCATCCCCCTGCCCTTCGCCTACATCTGTGACTCTATTTCTGTTTTGTTCAGTTCAGTCGCTCAATTGTGTCCGACTCTTTGCGACCCCATGGACTGCAGCATGCCAGGCTTCCCTGTCCATCACCAACTCCCGGAGTTTACTCAAACTCATGTCCATCTAGTTGGTGATGCTATCCAATCATCTCATCCTCTGTCATCCCCTTCTCCTCCTGCCTTCAGTCTTTCCCAGCATCAGAGTCTTTTCTAGTGAGTCAGTTCTTCGCATCCGGTGGCCAAAGTACTGAAGCTTCAGCTTCAGCATCAGTCCTTCCAATGAATATTCAGGACTGAGTTCCTTTAGGATGGACTGGTTTGATCTCCTTAGTAGGTGCTCAGTAAATATCTATTAGCTGAATAAGATAGCCTGGATGGGAGTCTGGAATGGCACAGGAAAGGAGCTCAATGGACCCTCCCTCCAGCAAAACAACAATTGGTGAGGATGATTTCTTAAGAAAGAAAATCATTTAAAGTGTCTGGAAAAATTAACTTATTTATAAAACAGAAACCATAGTCCAGGCTATGTTTTTTTTCAGTAGTCGTGTATGGATGTGAGAGTTGGACTATAAAGAAAGCTGGCTTCCTTGTCTCCGTTGGGGCTGGGCTTCCTCCCTCCAGAGCCTCCTAGAGATGGCCGTGCTGTTGAGTCCACAGGCCACTGACCTGGGCTAACACTGCAGTCTGCTGGGCTGTATGCACTGCACCCACTCCCATCCGGAGACCCGGCTGCCAGAGGGACTGCTGGTCTTTGTGTGGTTCACTCGCT
This sequence comes from Neotragus pygmaeus, assembly GCA_006410875.1. Lineage (NCBI taxonomy): Eukaryota > Metazoa > Chordata > Mammalia > Artiodactyla > Bovidae > Neotragus > Neotragus pygmaeus. The sequence goes on from SJYV01009821.1 coordinate 23,626, forward strand.
AAGTGACTCTTGGCAACCCCATGGACTGTAGCCCTCCAGGCTTCTCTGTCCATGGAATTCTCAGGCAAGAATACTGGAGTGGGTTGCCATTTCCTTCTCCAGGGGATCTTCCCAGCCCAGGGATTGAACCCGGGTCTCCTGCATTGCAGGCGGATTCTTTACCATCTGAGCCACCAGGGAAGCCCTTCTAGGGCTCTGACCCACTGTAATATTCCCATGTCACCAATTTCCTCTTGAGGGAAGGAAGGGTCTCCCAGAGCCCCAAAGAGTGCCCAGTAAGCCTGGCATCCTGGTCTCTGAGACGCCAAGGTTTAAGACACCCAGGCCTATGGCCTCTGTGGCGCTGTTGGCCTTGGAGCAGGAGGCTGGTCCCTGAAGCCCATCCTCGCCAGGAAGAGGGAAGGTCCCTTTAAGCCTGGCTTCGCATCTTAAGCTTGTTGCTATGTATGCAAAGAACTTCCTTAGCAACCACCTGGCCTCTTAAAGAGGCCCTGGAGTAGTGGTTGCCGCCAGCCATGGCTCCTAAAAAGAAGGGAGCCAAAGAGCCCGAGCTCAAGAAGAAGAAAGGTAGCAAGAAGGATGCCAACCTGGTCAGCAAGCCCATGGAGACGCCTATGAGCGAGGAGATCCGGGAGTTCTACCACATCCAGATCCGCAACCTGGAGGACAGGCTGGCCCGGTGGGTGGGCGGGCAGGGTGGTCCTGCCAGGTCAGGGAGTGACTCAGCTGGCCACTGTGCAGGTTCAGTCAGTGGGGCCCCCTGTGTTCTGGCTTCCCAGGGGATGTCCAGATCCACCCCCCAGTTTCCTCAAAGATAACATTGGGAGGCTTCATGATTTTGAAGAAAAATGGATTTCTTGACCCCATCTTGGCTCCCAGAGTTTCCGGGGGACCAGTGCCTAGTTAAGAGCCTAACCCCTCCCCAGGCAAGGACTACGTCCCTCCTGCCTCAAAGTTGCCCCCCGGGACCAGGTGTTTTATGTCAGAGGGCAGAGTTCAATCGGAGGGACGACCTGGAGATGGCAGCCCCCTGGCAGGCGGGTGACCACATGCCCCTCCTCCCACCTGCCCCCACTACCCCCACAATGCCTGTGCCGTGATCCCCTGAGCTATGGGCCCCACTGGCTCTTCCAGTTGCCAAGCCCACTTGTCCACACCAGCGCTGTTTTCCCAAATGTAAACGAGGAGGGCTGTGCGAGGTGGATGGTGGTGTGTGGGGAGGGGGGTTCTCCAACTCTCCCGAGACATGCACTTGCCCGCTTTTCTTATTCTTCCACTAGTTTCCTCTCAGTTATGATGCACTAGCCCAGTCTCAGGGTGACCCTCAAAAGACACACCCCTTTGGTGGTGGCTCAGATGGTAAAGAATCCGCCTGCAGTGCAGGAGAAGACCAGGTTCGATCCTTGGGTCAGGAAGATCCCCTGGAGAAGGGAATGGAAACCCACTCCAGTATTCTTGCCTGGAGAATCCCATGGACAGAGAAGCCTGGCAGGCTACAGTCCATGGCGTTGCAAAGAGACAGGCACGAATGAGCGGCTAACACTATCAGACAGGTCTCCTCACATGTTGCTACAAATACGCACAGCTGATGTCGAGACCTTCCTGGACTGGTGCTCACTGTGTCCCTAAAGCAGTCCCACGAGAGAGGCCCTCCAATCATCCCCAGGACAAGTGGTGGAGAGACTGAGGCTCAGGGAGAGAGGAAGGCACCCCAAGGAAGAGGCTCTGGGCCAGCCCTGGGCCCTGACTTCCCTAAGCCAGGCTGCCTCCTTGCTCCACAGATCAGGTCATCCAGCTTTGCACCCTGCACCATGCTTCCATTCAGAAGATGTTGGTTGAGTTAGTCGTGAAGTTAAACATCTTTCCAAATAGCTTCTACCCATTATTCCATTGGAAACTAGAAAATTGCTTACACAACAACTCTTAAAAATTTACATGCTTCCCTCAAGCTGGAAACACCAGATGGAATGAATGTATTTGGGAAAAATGCATTCGAGAGATGGTTATTGGGCACTTATTATTTGCCAACTTCCTCTGCCAGGCCCCTCAAAATACAGAGATGCGAGGAGTTAGGTCTTGACTTCCCAGTGGGACAAGGGTCAGTCTACAGGAGGGCACCAAAGAGAGGACCACGAATGCTGCCTCAGGGCCAGGAAGGCTCCACGGAGGCAGCAACACAGGGGTTCACTCAGTGAAGGGAAGGGTAAGGAAGATCACAGGTGCAGAAGTTTGGGGTTATGAACTGTGAAAGTATTAAGCAGGGCACAGAGCTGGCAGCAAGCATTATGCTTAAGACCCTTAACTTTGGGGTATCAGACGGACTTGGGTTCAAGTTCTGGTTTTGCCATTTACTAACTCAGAGATGCTTCGTCCCTCTGAGCCTCAGTTTCTTCACCTGTAAAATGGGTATAATCGTCATAGTCCCTACTTCCTTGGTTGTTGTGGATTCAACAAACACACCGAGAACCTACTACATAGCAGGCGCTAAGTGTTGGGGACACAACTGTGAACATTAACAGAGGCTCCACCCTCACAGAGCTTACACCCTAGTGATGTTATGCAGGTAAAACGCTGAGCACAGGCAACAGCTGCGGTCACAAGCACTGACCAGGGGAGATGAGGCAGGAACCTCCAATGCCCCACTCTGGGAAGGTCCCGGGAGCAGCCTGCCTGGAGGCCCCCTGGACCTCTGCCCCACATTTGCCTCAGGTACCAGAGGAAGTGGGATGAGTTGGCTATGCAGGAGAAGCTGTTTCGCCAGGAGTTTGAGCAACTGGCCAACAACAAGAAGGAGATTGTGGCCTTCCTCAAGCGCACGCTCAACCAGCGGGTGGACGAGATCACCGACCTCAATGAGCAGCTTCAGAGCCTGCAGCTGGCCAAGGAGATAGAGAAGGATGCCTTTGAGGCACAGCTAGCCCAGGTGCGCCACGAATTCCAGGAGACCAAGGACCAGCTCACCACCGAGAACATCATCCTTGGTGAGGGGCACTGGCCGGGAGCCTACAGGCATGCACCACAGCGGGTGGGAAACCCACGGCTCTGTCTCTCTGGGCTCTCCCACTGTCTTTGTGACCTCGGGCCAGCCGTTCTCTCTGACCCTGTTTTCCCACCCGGGAAATGGGGATGATACATATTCCTTGAGCAACAACAGCTACATACAGCTTCCCACACGTATCTCCCATGGTGATGGTCCCAGCAATTCTGAGGCAGGAAACACCAGCACCACCTGCCACTGGGTAGGTGAGGAAGCACTTCAAGAAGGTGGAGTGTCTTGCCCAAGGTCACCCAGCTGGCAAGGGTGGCTGTGCCTTTCAGCTGACAGCAGGAGTGCCTGATCCAGAGAAGGTGTTCAGAGTCAGAGGCTGTTGTCATCGTCACTTTCATGAGAGTAGAGAGTGTCAAGGGGGGCTTCCTGGAGGAGGTGGAGCCCAAACCAGGCTTAGTAGGACTTGGAGAGGAGAGGAAGGGCATTCCAGACTGAACCATAAAGGCAGGCAGGATGATGTGTGGGGACGGGGGACTGGCCCTTGTGGATGGGGAAGGGTGGGGGGCATCATCACGCAAAGCCCTGCTGCCCCCACCCCCGGGACCCTGCCCTCCCGAGGTGGCCCCTCACCAGGCCCGTGCCCTGTGGCGGGGCAGGGGGAAAGCTGGCAGCCCTGGAGGAGTTCCGGCTGCAGAAAGAGGAGCTCACGCAGAAGTTCATGTCGCTGGAGGACCAGCTGCGGAAGCAGGAGAACGAATACAAGGACTACGTGCACAACCTGGAAAGGAAGTCGGTGCTGGACAAGGACAGGTGGGCGGCAGCTGCCGGCGCGGACCCCTCACTGAGGCCAAGTGCAGCCAGGTCTTCAGGCCTCCGACCGCTCTGCCTTCTATCTGGGCAGGGGGGAACCGTGCTAGCTCCCTGATGCCCCGACTTGCCGTCCCTCGAAACTGTGGCTGATTTGCGGAGAGAAAAGAAGTAGGTTCCCAGTTCTCACACAGGCCTTGGAGAATCCCTGGACTTCCTTGTGCCACTTTTTGCGACTTAAAGTATATTTAATGGTTCATCATACGCGGACATGGTTCAAAATAGTACAAAGGGTCTATAATAAAGAGCTCCTGCTGGTGGCCCTGGCCCCTCCTGTGGGGGACGGAGCAGAGAGGTCTAGGTGCTCTGGGGACCCCCCTTGGCCCGAACCCCACTTCACCCCCACCCATCCTGCCTAGACTGAGAAAGGAGATCATCCAGCGTGTGAACATGGTGGCCACGGAGTTCCGCAACGTGGCCACGAGCCAGATGTGGGACACCACCAAGCGGGCCATCACAGAGAACAACGCGGTGACCCTGCAGCTGGCCAAGATTACAAGACAGGGCACGCAGCTGCTGGCGGAGAACGAGCAGCTCCGGGGCCACCAGGACGACCTGTGCAGACAGCTGGAGCTGCTGGAGAGCTCCCAGAAGCTCATGGCCAGGAACAGCCGGGGCCACCAGAAGGTGTGCACTCCCGGCCCTCACCCCCGGAGGCCTGGCACGGAGAGCGGGAAGGAAACCAAGGGCCCTGTACTCGGGGCAAATACGGCCCCTGCAAGGGTGGACCTGGGGTCAGGGCATGGGGGAGGCAGCTGTGAGGCGATGAGGCCCTCCTTGGGAGGGCTCTGGCCCCCATCGCTGGTTTGTATTTGACTTGGAGCCCCCATCACTGGTTGAAGAGGAACCCATCCCCGGGGCCCCCACCCACATGGGTGACTTAACGGGTGCACAGCAGCCCTGAGGTGAGTCCAGCGGATGCCGGGCTCCCAGGGCCCCAGCTGGCCTCTCTGCGGGATGCGGGGCTGGCTGAGGGCCTGCGGCGAGGCCCAGAGATGGCCACCCGCCACACTGCAGGTCATCCTCATGCTGACGGAGAAGTGCCGAGAGCTGCAGCAGGGCACGGCCGAGGCCGAGAGGCTGCGCGTCCTGCTGGGCCAGCTGGAGCAGGACCTCCTGAAGCAGCAGCAGGACAATCAGGCACTGAGGTGCGGAGCTGCGGGAACCCCTGCTCAGTGGTCATGGGCCAGTGACTCCCCCTCTGTACAGGGGCCTGGAGGCTTTGTCAGGCACACAAGCTGAGGCCCAGGGCTGGCTGGAAAGAAAAGGCAGGGCCCCTTGTCCTAGGATGGGGAGGAGGCTGACCTGTCCTGTCCTGGGCCCAGGAACGAAAGAGACCAGCTGAACCTGCAGCTGGAGCGGCAGCAGGCCGAGGGGCAGCAGCTCCAGCAGCAACTGAGCAAAGAGCAGAAGGTCCGGGCGAGCCTGGAGACAGCCCTGGCCCAGGCCACCTCCTTCCTACAGGACATCATGCAGGTGAACTGGAAGTGGGTCAAAGTGGTGGTGATGGGGGCTGCAAATCAAGGACTAGAGAGATAAGCAGACTACCAGAGATGGCCAAGCCAGGCCCAGGGCCCCTCTCTCCCCTGAGTTTCCTGGAAGATCTGTCTTTTTCTGATTCTCCATGTTGAAGAGCCATTTGAGGTCTCAAAGGAGCTGGACGAAGGCCTGTAAGGCCCTAGAAGTCATCAGTCTTCCCATCTGGAGACTGGGTATTCCACCACAGCCAGGGAATACTGAGATTAACAGGCACTGGGGTTGGAGTTTCCCAGCAGTGGATGCTGGGGCCACAATGGGCCTGACCTGGTAGGCCCACCCATCCCCTTCTCGGCAGATGCAGCCTAACAAGGAGGACGGTGACTTCGACGTCGTATTCCAGCTGCAGCGCAAGGAGATGCTGCAGCAGTTGCTGCTCATGCTCGGCTCGGCCGTGGTCTCGAGCCCCCAGATGGCCGAGGCCCTGCACCGGGAGAGCCAGCCCTGTGGCCTGCCCAGGGAGGGGTGAGTGCATGACCCCGCGTGACCCCAGAGGAAGCAGCTACGGGACTCGCCCAAGGGCCGTCCTCAGCTGAGCCGGGGCCAAAAGCCTGGCTCCCTGGAGCTGGTCTGAATCTCAGCTTCCTCGTCTAAGATTTGGAGGGGGTGACACCAGTCCCCTCCCCACAGCCAGGGCAGCAGCACCCAGCTACTCAGGACAGGGTCTCTGCTGCAGCAGCTATCCGGCATCATACCCTACCGGCCTGGGGACCTGGGTCTGGTACCTCGACGGATTCACATCCCACCCAACCCTGAGGACCTCAGGCTGCTCTCACATACCACTCGCATGGGCAACTTACAGGCGTACAGCAGCCCTGAGGTGAGGGTGCCAGGGGGCCCCAGGGACAGCTGAATGAGGGCCACCCTTGGGTGTATATCACAGCTCTTCCACACCGCAGCTGTGTGACTCTGTGGATGTGGCCGGATCTCTCTTAAGCCTCCATTTCCCTATCTGTAAAATGGGCCGAAGAAGATGTGTCAAGGCCTCAGTGGACCCAGACGCCCCCACATACCCCCTGGGAGGGGAGCCCGCTGGACCCTGTGGGCCCCTCCTCCACAGGAAGGGGAGGGGTGGGGGGGTTCCCACGGAGGCTTCAGCTTTTCAGCTGGCACCTTTATTCTTACAGATCCACACCTCTGCTCCTCAGAAAAGGTTCAAAAAGCTTAGTCTTCCTGAAGTTTCCCTACTTTCAAAGTAGGACACGGAGAGAAGATCAACCTCCTATCCTAGAAAAGGACTGTTCTGGCCACAGTCCCTGCATTAGTCCACAGGCAGCCTGGGGCAGCCCAGAGAAGAGTGATATTAAAAAAAAAAAAAAAAGCCCCCACAGGCTGGCGTGGCACCTCTGTGGAGGGGCGGATAAGTGCAGGCATGACAGCTGGGCAAACAGTCAAGTCCACTGGCCTCAGGGGCCCGGCGAAGATCCCTGCCCCCGCTGGCGGATGTGGTCCAGGAGCAGGTCCACGGCGCGCTCCAGCACGGGAGGCAGCAGCTCCTGCTCGGCAGGGGAGAAGCGGCCCAGCACGTAGGCCTGCACAGCGTCCCGGCGGGTCGGCCTCCCGATGCCCACCCGCAGTCGTGGCATTGCCTGTGGGGGAGCCCAGAGGGGACCAGGGAACTCTGGTGAGAAGGAGTGGTGGGGGCCCTGTGCCAGCCCACCCAACTCAGTGCAGGACGGAGGGGCAGACTCACATTGGAGCTGAGGCAGCTCATACAGGAACGGACTCCATTGTGGCCCCTTCAAGGGATAGGAGGGGGCAGTTAGCGCTTCCTTGGGTCAGCACCCTTCACCCCATCCACCGCCGAGCCTGGGGTGGGCACCTCTACCCCCACTTGGAGGTCAGCTTCGCTATCCCACCCTGACCAGCTCAGGGCCTCACCTGGCACTTCCTCCCAACTTCAGAGCCACCTTCCCCAGCGGCTTGTCCAGCTCATCGTGTACCAGGTAAACTTCCTCAGCAGTCAGTCCAAACAGCTCCGCTTGGCCCAGGGAAACAGTGGCCCCGGTTACTACTGATCCGCCCAGGAAGGCTGTCCTGACTCTGGGCTCCCATGAGGAGGGGCCACAATTAACCCCACTTGGTGGTAAAGAACCCTCCGGCCAACGCAGGAGACATGAGACGCGAGTTCAGTCCCTGGGTTGGGAAAAAATGCCCTGGAGAAGGGCATGGCCACCCACTCCAGTATTCCTGCCTGGAGAACCCCATGGACAGAGGAGCCTGGGGGGGCGACAGTCCATAGGGTGGCAAAGAGTTGGATACCACCGAGCGACTAAACCACCATAAACCACCACTACATATAAAGAAACTGAGGTTCTCAATTTCTCAGTCACCCAAGGCCAGGCAGCAATTGGAGCTCAACAGGTACCTGGAGCTCTAGGTGAACCGATTTGCTGCAGTCCAGAAATGCCCGCCCCGGGCCCCTGCGCCCACCTGGGCGGCACATAAGTGGGGCCCTCAACTTACCCGCCCGGGCCACACTGTGCCCGTTGAGGTTCATGAGCCTCCGTGGCTGGAGCAGGACCAGCTGGGCATCTCCGAGTGAGGCCAGGGCGAGGTCCGCGGCACAGCGCCGGTCGCGTGCCCAGCTCTCCGCCACCCCCAGCCGCCGCGCCAGCTGCCCAAGCACTGCCATGCCCACGCTGTGCCGCGTGCCAGGCAGTCCAGGGTTTCCCAGGCCTGCCACCTGCGGGGGACATCAGGGAAACTGAGGCCCGACAACTCTCCCCATAATCTATCTCACAGCGCGCCCCCGCCCGGGGCCCCAAAGCAGAGGAAGGTAAATAGAAAACGGCCAGAGTGGGTTAGGGCCACGAGGAGTCCAAGAAACTCCAAGACTCCAGAATGCCAAGTGGAAGCGCCCCCCCCGGTGTGGGCGGGCAGGGCCCTCCAGTGCAGGAGCAGAGTTCCTGGAAGTCTGGAGCCCATCGGAGCATCTGACCCATTTTTAGATAAGAAAACTCAAGACAAGGAAGGGGGAGAATTTTGCCCAGGAGACTGTGGCAGAACTGGAGCTAGGGCCCGGGAGTCCCGATGGAGCTTTCCCCCACTCAACTCACCAGCCACCGCTTCCCCGCCGGCCGGGGTTCCAAAACGCAGTGGCTCATGGCTCGACTCAGCCACAGCCCAGCGCGCGAGAGCCCAGGCAGCCCCCATGCTGCCCCTTCAGGACGCGGACCCCGCCCCCTGACGTCAGCCAGCCCCTAGCCGCTAACGCCCAATCCGGGGCCACGTGGCCTCCACCCTTCTGGGGGGCGGAAGTGGGGAGGCGGTGGCCTAGTCCGGGCACCGGCGCGCATTTCGCAGTGCCGCGTCACCGTCTCCTGCAGGGTTTGTCGTGGGGCTCGCGGAGCCCTTGTTTGACCACTGGATTGGGAAGCAATGTGCCTTGTTTTGACTCACCCCTGGGACCCTGCCTCGCTGCGGAAAGCCGGCAAGCCTTTTCCTTGCCTTCCCCAACTAATAAAAACTTGCTAAAGCCATTGCAAGGTGTCAACTCTTAGAGCGTTGTGGGTAGAGAAGATCCGCTGGAGAAGAGATAGGTTACTCACTCCAGTATTCTTGGGCTTCTCTGGTGGCTCAGACGGTAAGGAATCCGCCTGCAATGTGGGAGACCTGGATTCCATCCCTGGGTCGGGAAGATCTCCGCGAGGAGGACATGGCAACCCACTCCAGTATTCTTGCCTGGAGAATCCCATGGACAGAGGAGCCTGGAGGGCTNGCTTCTCTGGTGGCTCAGACGGTAAGGAATCCGCCTGCAATGTGGGAGACCTGGATTCCATCCCTGGGTCGGGAAGATCTCCGCGAGGAGGACATGGCAACCCACTCCAGTATTCTTGCCTGGAGAATCCCATGGACAGAGGAGCCTGGCGGGCTCCATGGGGTCGCAAAGAGTCGGACACGACTGAGCAACAAACGCGCAGCCACTTTCCGTCTCAGTTTGAAATTGGATTTCAGGGATTGGACTCCTCGGGATTCCGGGGGCGTGGCTAAGAGGGGCGGAGCCTGTGGGCGTCCTGGAGATGATGCCTAGCAACGTCGGGAGGAGGGGGCCAAGAGGAAAGTGAGGAGGATCGCGAGTAAGCTGGTCCGGGCCCAGGGGTCTTCCCCGAAGGGGCCTCATGACAGACTCCGGAGAGGTGCGGGAGAAGACTAAGTCAAAGGCAAAGGGTGGGGGAGAAGTGACCACGTATGGGTTCGCAGGGAAGGTTTTCGTTCTGGAGAGGACAGATAGTTGTGCGATTCTGTAAAGTCCCTAGCTGCTGTGCAGAGAACAGGAGTCTTAGGACCTGCGGCTGGTGGGGAGGTCGGAGGGGTGGCCGGAGCTGGCATAGAGACAGAGATGACAGTGACCCAGACGAGAGAAGAGGAGGTATCTGAGAGATCTGTAGGAAGTGGGATAGACAGGACTTACGGACTAATGGAACATAGATCTTCTCACAAGACGTTGCTGGACCCCCAGGGCCTTTGGCTTGAGGCAGGGCCTGAGCTGCAGACAAGAGTTTTGGGTGTCGGTAGCTGGTAGAAGCCGAGGGGGACCAGGAGGAGAGCAGAGAGGAGTGTGAGCGTGAGATCTTGACCACAGGAGAGAGAGGCAGGACCGGAGAGAGATTAAGGGGAATGGGGCTGGGAGGGCCGCCAGACCCCAGACTGTGCCTCCTCCCAGGCCCCGTTTCCACCCCCTCCCCCATCCTGTAAAACACCCGAGGAGAGTGTGTTAGTGGAGTGGGAATTGTCTTTGATGCTTGCTCCAGCTTGCTGTTGCTTGTTTCCAGGATGGTCTGGAGCATGACAAAGCTCCCTCACAACACATCCCAAAGCCATGGGTGATTCCTGTGCCAAAGGGGACCCTCCAGCGCATCTTTGGGACCAGCCAAATCTTCCAGAACTTTGATGATATAAAACCAAAGCCTACAGGGTTAACTGTGCCCCTCAAAGTCAAGGAATAGTGAGTGACTCCCTTGCCCAGGGGTCCCAGGTTCCTTCCCTGCAGAGCCACTGGCATGCTGTGCAGCCTTGGGCCAGTTACTCTCCCTCTCTGAGCTTCAGCGAGCTCAACTGTGTAACAGGGCTCTTCCACCTCAGCAGCAAAAAAAAAAAAAAAAAAAGGCTGGATGAGCTCCAAGAATGGCCATCCTCCTCTCCCTGGGTTTCCCTATTGTCTTCTACCCAAGTCCCCCCTCCTCACAACCCATTCCCANTTCAGCGAGCTCAACTGTGTAACAGGGCTCTTCCACCTCAGCAGCAAAAAAAAAAAAAAAAAAGGCTGGATGAGCTCCAAGAATGGCCATCCTCCTCTCCCTGGGTTTCCCTATTGTCTTCTACCCAAGTCCCCCCTCCTCACAACCCATTCCCAAAGCCCCAGCTCTATGTCCTGGGCTGGTCCCAAGTCAGGGCCAGCCACCCTCTGCCTGTGGCCCCTTGCCCCCCACAGCTACCATCGCGCTCATCAGTGCTTGGAGCAAGAGGACTGGGAGATGGCCGTGCTCTTCTTCTCCCGCGCCCTCCACCTGGACCCCCAGCTGGTGAGAGGAAGGGTTTGGGTGGGCTCAGGCAGTTCCTGTCCCACGCTTACACTCTCACCTCTCAGGGCCACCGAGTCCCTGTGGTAGCCGAGGGGCAAACCTCAGGGCAGATCGTGGGGAGGGGAAGAGCAGTCTGGGTCCTCTCTTCCTCAGGTAGAATTCTATGCCTTAAGAGCCGAGGCCTATATCCAGCTCTGCGACTTCTCCTCGGCCGCCCAGAACCTTCGAAAGGCCTACCACTCCCAGCCAGAGAACAACNTGAGTCCTCCTCTTGACAAACCTCAGTGTGATGCCTCCTGGCTTCCTGTCTCCCTCTCTCGGTGGTCCAGGGCCGGGTCCGTTCCTGCTCACATTGCAGCTCCAGTGTACTAGAAGGACCTGGCCATAGAGAGACTGCGTTCGGAAAGACGACTGGAGGACCCAGACTTCAGGTTTTGCTGCTCATTCTCCTGGGGTGCCAAGCCCCGCCCCTTCTGTCTGTTGAAAGCAGGTGGTATTAGTATACCCCTGCTAACTCTAAAATTAGAGAAACCAACTCCCGTGATCCTCGGTGGGGATTTTTGAAAATGGTTGATTGCATTTAAATCAAATCTGAGTTTATATTTTGCTTCACCACGTCACCTTGGGTGACAATTTCATTTCTGTAGAAAATTATTTGTGGAGGAAGCTGCCTGTGCCAGGAGAGCCCCGGGCCCATCGTTTTGATCGTGAGGGGAAGTCCACCCTCCCCACCCTTCCATCCCTGTCATGTTTTCAGTTCCCTGTTTTTATTTCTCTGTTGAATTCACAGACTTGCAAATTGGCTAGGTCTGGTGAAAGAGACATTGGGAGGTTGTTTGCTGAAGGGGCAGAGAAGATGTCCAGATTGGCAATAAAACTGTTCAGCAGCTGGTGGGGAAATGCTGGCTTTAGGGAGGGAGCCAGTGTGCTGTCCCCATGGGTGAGGTGTTAACCAGTGAGATGCTAGGTTCGGGCAATGTCCACAGAGTCCTGGGGAGGGTCCTTGACTGCCGGGGTGGCTGAGGGCTTGGGCCAGTGGCCACTTAGGAAGCGGAACAAAACTGTCCCAGGATATTAGGATCTGGGGCTTCCCAGGTGGCGCTAGTGGTAAAGAACCCGCCTGCTAATGCAAGAGTCGTAGGAGACACGGGTTTGATTCCTGGGTTGGGAAGATCCCCTGGAGAAGGGAATGGCTACCCACTCCAATATTCTTGTCTGAAGAATCCCATGGACAGAGGGGACTGTCAGGCTACAGACGATGGGGTCACAAATAGCTGGACATAACTGATTGACTTAGCACGCCCCTGTTAAGATCTGCTGTGGCCAGACTGGTGTCTCTTGGAGACTGGCTGTTTCAGAGGTATTTAATCTTGATGTCCTGTATGTTAAGTCTCAGACCCGGAGACTTCCCTGGTGGTCCAGCGGCTGGGAATCTGCCTTCCAATGCAGGGGATGTGAGTTCGATCCCTGGTTGGGGAATTAAGCTCCGACATGCCACAACCACAGAGAAGAAAATGGCAACCCTCTCCGGTGTTCTTGCCTAGAGGATCCTATGGACAGAGGAGCCTGGTGGGCTACCGTCTGTGGGGTCGCACAGAGTCGGACACAACTGAAGCGACTTAGCAGCAGCAGCATACCATAACTAACCTGATGCTGCCAAATAAATAATTTTTTATTTTCAAAAGGCTCAAACCTGGGCTCAGAGTTGTCAGTTTTGAGTTATTATCCAGCCTGTTGGTTCTGTGGGTCCTTCACCTTGTCAGTATGAAAATGGCTCTTGTATGGAGGATAGAGTACCCCCCTAGAGGCAAATGGGGCACAGGTTTGGGAAGCGCTGGAGGAAGTTCCTTCCCACTGGGAGCATGAAGGAGGTGCCGTGTGGACCCCTGTGTCACATGAGGACCAGCTGAGATGTTAGAGCTGGGAACCAGATGCCAGCTGCTCCCAGGGCCAGACACCCCCAGAGATGAGTGAGGAGGGCGCCAGGGAGAGGCTGCACCTCTGAGGCACGTGGCCCCCATAGAGCAGGCTGGGACGTGTGGTCCGTCTGTGGGTTCAGGTGGAAGCGAGGACAGTTAGATGAGCCTGCAGCAGTCTGCCATGGTGGAGGTTTTCCTCTTCTCTATAGAGTACTCAGATGGGGACATTAGCTGCTGCTGCTGCTGCTGCTAAGTCACTTTAGTTGTGTCCGACTGAACACATAGCAGAATAGAGCCCAAAGGAAGGGAGGGGTTTAGCCGTACTGTTACTGGGAGAAGGAATCCCAGGCAGTTCAACAAGTTCAATGTATGGCAAAAGCCACCACAATATTGTAAAGTAATTGGCCTCCAATTAAAAAAAATTTTTTTTTTTTTTGCCTAAAACACAGACACACAGACACAGACACACAGACACAGACACAGACACACAGACACACACACACACACACACACACACACACACACAATATCCTGCAGCAGTTAGTCGTGTGTTTGCTCTCCAGTTGACTCCCTGCCCTTCCCCTGCAAGCTGTTTCCCAGGCCCCCTTGCCCATCCTTTCAGTGGGAGGTGGTGATGCTGGGGGCAGGTGAGAGGACAGGGAGGCAGCTTGATTGGGGGGGCATCTCTAGCAGTGACAGTGCGTCCTGTGGCCTGTAGAGGTCCCCCTCTGCTGCCGGTCAGGCCTTCCTCTTGTTCCCCCACTTTATCCCTCGGTCCCTCTGCCACAGTCCAGCTGGTACCCACAGCCACAGTAGCGTCACCTGGTACCACCTTTGGTTCCTCTGGCTCTAGGATTGAGTCCTTTTTTGTTTTGGCCACGACACATGGCATGCAGGATCTTCCCCGACCAGGAATCGAACCCATGTCCCCCCGCACTGGCTGTGACCCCCACATTGGGAGCATAGAGTTCTTAACCACTGGACCACCCGGGAAGTCCAAAATGTTTTGGGTGTCTGACGTCAGTTGTCTCTGGGTTCCCTCGGTATCTCCTATTTGCTTTTTGGCTTCCACGGTCTCTGTAACAGATGTCTTATGTGAAGTTCCTTCAGTGGGCTAGCTCGTGTGGTTTCTGTTTTTGTGGCTGGGTGGGCCCTGGGATGGAGCAAGCTTGGCTTGTGGAAGGAGTGGCCAGGAGACCCGGGGGATTGTCGCAGGGTGAGTGGCAGTGAGAGTGGGATGAGGTGAGAGGGAGAGGGAGCAGGCAGCCAGGTCCCGTCTGGGCAGTAAGTGCCAATTGACCCTCCTTTCCTTGCTTCATTTCTGTAATTTCCGTTCATCCCCACCAAGAAAATTGGCACTTATTCTTTAGAGTCAGTAGGGATGTTTACGTTTAAATCTACTGAAGTCTTCAAAAGCAATCTCAGATCATCGTGCGTTTATTTATTCTTTAAAAATGCATCAAGTTCTGAATTATGCATTTTAAAATGCTGAATTTTATATTCAGTGAATTTTACTATAATTGAAAAAAACCCAAAAAACAGGACAGTGGCTAAGTTGCCTTTACTGGCAAGTATGTTTTCCTAACTGAAAGGGAATTTAATAGCAGAGTTAATTTCAGTTTCAGAATGTAAAATGGTATAGCCGCTGTGGAAAATGGTTTGATGGTTTCTCAAAAAATTAGCATAGATTTACCAAACAATCCTACAATTCTATTCCTAGATACAGACCTAAAAAAACTGAAAGCAGGGAGTCACAAATATTCATAGCAGGATTATTCACAAGAGCCAAAACAAAGAAACAAGAACCCAACATGCATTGACAGGGGAATGGATGACAAAGTGTGGTGTGGACTCTGTGTGTATGTTTGCGTTCAGCCACTCAGTCATGTCTGACTCTTGCAACCCCATGGGCTGTGCCCCACCAGGCTCCGCTGTCCATGGGATTTTCCAGGCAAGAATACTGGAGTGAGTTGCCATTCCCTTCTCCAGGGGATCTTTCCAACCCAGGAATCAAACCTGCATCGCCTGCAGTGGTGGGTAGACTCTTTACAATGGAGCCATCTGGGAAGCCCATACTATTTATGATGAAATGTTATTCAGTCATAAGAAGACATGCTGCTACTTACTATAACATGGATGAGCCTTAAAAACATACTAAGTGAAAGTTGTCAGACACAAGAGATCACGTGTTGTGTGATTCCACTTACACGTAGAATCTAGAATAGTCAAATTCATAGAGAAAGTATGTGGAATAGAGGTTTACGGGGGGCAGGATGTGGGAGGGGAGGATGGGGAGAGTGTTAGTGTTTAATGGCTGTGAGGTTTCTGTTTGGATGATGAAAAAGTTCTGGAAATGGGGAGTGGTGGTAGTTGCATGACTTTGTGAATGTACTTCATGTCGCTGAATTATACACTTGAAATGGTTAAGGTGGTAAATTTTATTATGTATGTTTTGCCACAATTCAAGAGAGCAAAAAAAAGGTTCACATTTACATATTTCGTATGAGTCTTCCTCATGTGTCCCTCGTGGTTCCAGTTCTAGGAGGCGGCCTTGTAGCTGATCGAGTCATGGCCGAGTGAGAAAGCCACGGCCCCTCGTCGGAAACTCGGCTTNGCAAAAAAAAGGTTCACGTTTACATATTTCGTATGAGTCTTCCTCATGTGTCCCTCGTGGTTCCAGTTCTAGGAGGCGGCCTTGTGGCTGATCGAGTCATGGCCGAGTGAGAAAGCCACGGCCCCTCGTCGGAAACTCGGCTTTGCCAGCGCACTTGTGTCTCGTCGCCAGGCTCGCTGAGGTGTGACTGGGCTTTGAGGATGCCTGTGGTCACCCAGGTCTCAGACGGAAATGTGGAAGCACTTGGCTTGCCTTTTGTTCCTGGGATGGTTGATACTGTGTATGGCTGATTCTGTTGTTGGTTTCCTACTGAAAAACCCATCCTTTTCTTCTTTGGCTTATCATAGCCCTGATTGTGCTTGGGGCTGTGGGGTGTCCTTCTCTAGGTCAAAGCTCATGAGCGGTTTAGCCAGTCTTGACATGTTCTTCACTCTCTTGTGTGCATTTATCCTTGTCTGAAAAAAACGAGGTAATAGAGCTGGCTTTATCTTAACCTCTTTCTTCTGTTCCCGTCGTGAATGCGAGGCCCAGAGTGGCCCAGAGTGGCACCTGATGTGAAGAGCCGACTCACTGGAAAAGACCCTGATGCTGGGAAGGATTGGGGGCAAGAGGAGGAGGGGGTGACAGAGGATGAGGTGGCTGGGTGGCGTCACCGACTCAATGGACATGAGTTTGAGCAAACTCCGGGAGACAGTGAAGGACAGGGAAGCCTGGCGTGCTGCAGTCCATGGGGTCACAGAGAGTCGGACAGGACTGAGCAGCTGAACGAGAGCAGAGTCTTGGCAGTGCCCTGAGACACTGAGGTGAAGGCCAGGAGGGTGGTATTCTGCCCGTGACAGAGCCTTCCCACCAGCTGTCTACACCTCCAGACTGAATGTGTCTTTTGTTGTTTTCAGGGAGCCTAGCTCCTTGTCTTTGTGTTTTCTATTTCTTGTTGAGTGGTCCTTGTTTTGTTTGTTTGTTTTTTATTTTAATTTTAAGGTTTTCGGTCATACCTCATAGCATGTGGATCTTAGTTCCTGGACCAGGGGTTGAACTCGCACACCCTACATTGGAAGGCAGAGTCTTAACCACTGGACTGCTGCAAGAGGCCCTGTTTCTTGTTTAATTTTGAAGGGTATCTCCCCACCCCCAGAGCCTGCCATCTTGTGGGTCCCCCCGAAATGATTGTCAGGTGATTAAAGAGCATGCTCCCTGCATTAGGCTTCTTCTAGTTGCAAGTGACAGCCAGACTCGCAGACAGCCCGAAGCAGAAAAGGGCACTTCTGACTCGAGTATAAGAAAACTAGGGGCGGAGCCAGATCCAGGGGCTCAGCATCTCCCACATCTGTCCCCACTTCTCTGGGTTGGCCTCTCTCCCAGGTGGACAGCTCTACACGAGAGGGGATACAGTGGCCCCAGGAAGCTCCAGACTGACACGGCTACGAAGAGTTCCTACCTCTAGCACAGAAGTTAGCAAACTTCTTCCTTAAGGGATCGAATAGTGAGCACAGTACTTCAGGGTTTGTGGGCTGTAAGTTTTTATAGCAGCTCTGCCTTTGTAGCAGGAACGCAGCCGCAGACGACTTGTAAACAAATGCACATAACTGCATTCCAATAAAGCTTTATTTGCACACACAGTGATGGGGCTGCTGAATCTGGCCCTTTGGTTGTTGTCTTCTGACTTCACTCTGAAAAGAGACAAGGCCTGTCTTCTAGTGGTTCAGGTAGAGTTGTGAGGTGGGCCCACTGGTCCAGGGCTGGGACCAGGGTGAGGCCAGGGGAATACTCACTTTAGGCAGAGAATTGCAGGGAGCTCCCCAAACCCTCAGCAATCAAGATCAATCATATTTTTATATAATATTAAAAAAATAAAAACACAGAAAAGACTTGATCACACGAAGGTCACACAAAAGTCATACAAAATGTCAAACAGGGCCAGAACGAGGAGGCGCTGAATAAGGCGATTTGAGGCGCCAGCCCCGCTGGGGCCAGGTCACTGCTCAGCCCGAGTCTCCTGCCAAGCCCTGTGCGAGACAGTGGTTGGTAGTGCTAAGGGCACTTTACAGAGAACCAAATGGAACACAGATCCCCTGGGAAGGAGAGGCACAGGGGCCAGAAGAAAGGGCAAGGCTTGCTGTTTGCCTGTCTTGGCCATGAAGTACTTCATACACATGCTTTATTTTCTCAGTTTTTTCCCCCTCATCTCAAACCTCAAAGGTAGGTAGTTATCCCCATTTTACAGATGAAGAAAATGAAGGAAAGAATAAGCTGCCCAGGGTCACGCAAGGCCTGAACTAAAATTTGAGCCAGGGTTTTTATCCACCAAAGTGCATTCTTTGAATTGGCATCGGTTAGTGTTGAAACTTTGCAAAAATCCTCTGTCATCCTCTGTCAGCAGGGACCCCCAGGCAGCTCACCTGAGTGCCCCTCTCCTGGCCCTTGTTCTTGTCAGCAGATGGCTTTCAGGAGCTGGGAGAACCAGAAGCCCTCACGCCCTTTTGGAATCAGCCTCCGGTTTGAAGCAGTAAGCAATCAGTTAAATTGTGGACAATTAAATTGTGGACACTGCAGGTGTTAAGTGGCAGGTGAGCTGCGCTTTAAATAGACCACGTTAATTCTGGCTGTGGGAGCGGAGCCCTGCTGGGATATTGATGATCAGCAGCCGCATCACTCAGGCGAGCTTTAGAAGGGTTCTGGAGCGGTAAGCAATTTACGAAATGGAAAGGTGAAAACACACCTTGAAGTGTTGCATGTGTTTTCAAGGTCAGAGGGAGGTGACTGCAGTTTTCAGAAAAGACAGGATGCAGGGGAGGGTCTCTGGACTGAAGTCGTGCTGGATGTACTGACGGTTGTCTGGTGCGTTACAATGCAAGTTATCGGCTGCCTGGCCGGCTGGCCCCGAGTGATGCTCTCAGCAAATGTCCTGTCTTAGTTTCTGAGAGAGGCTTCAAGTAGAAGCCTTCCTTCGCTTTATTCTATCTTTATGTACAGACACTGACTCAGAGTAATTTCATGTGACACTTTGCTGCCTAGGCCAATTTTTTTTAAAAGAAACAATTTTAACTTTTAAATAGGAAACATGTTAAGAGAAAAGCTATGCATGTGTGTGGTTTGGACTGAGCTAATGGGCTTCAGGGGACTTTCCTGGTGGTCCAGTGGCTGAGATTCCATGCTCGAAGTGCAGGGGGCACAGGTTCGATCTCTGGTCAGGGAACTAGATCCCACGTGCTGCAACTGAGTTAAAATTTTAAAGAAGTAGCTAGTGGGTTTCAGAAAGGAGTTAGTTTGGCATTTGGGGATTGAGAGAAGGCATTCTGAGTGATCCACTCTGCTGGTGGTTTTACCAGTCCTTCTTGGGATGTTTCTTTGAAATGATTTCAGAGATTGACTTGATCCACAAATACACACACACACACTTGCACATATGTACACATTTAGATGCTGTGAAAAGAAAAAGGAAAGAGGAAACAACCTGTATGCTCTCGGATAAGAAGGTAATTCTTTAGCAAACAGTGGTTGGTCACCGTGGGCTGGACGTCACGCTCCGTGTTTCATCTCCGTTTTCTCCAGTTACCCCAGAAACCCTGGAGGAGTCTACACTTCGGGGCCTCTTTTAAGAGAGAGGAGTCTGAAGCTGAGCATGCTTGAGGGGCCTGCCCAGAGGCATTCCCCCGAAGACCTCCTCACCTGTTGTCCTGCCCACGAGACCAGAAGCTTGTTAGGGACACGTCCTTCTTGTCTACCTGGGGGCTCATAGCTTTGCCCAGCTGATGGCTCCCAGGAAGAAGGCAGTCTGTGCTCCCTGAGCTGAATTGCAATCTTAGACTGAGCTTGTCAGCCTGGTGTCCAATTTATGGAGATGTGCGTATTCACATCCCTCTAGAAGGAAGGTTCAAAGATCTTGTCACCTTCTCAGAGGGGTCAGTGAGTCTGTTTAGCTCCTGGGTTGGAATCCATCAAGCAATTGTGAACACGATCCTTTTCAAGGAGGCAGAGCCCTCCTCACTTTGCAAGATGGTGTGATGACTAGGTTCACAGTGAGACAGCTCTGAGGTCCCTCTCTGGTGTCCCTCTTATAACTGTGTATCACTGGGCTGGTTACTTCATGTGGCTGGATCTCAGGCTTGTCTTTGGCATGGAGATGGCCGTGGTGGTTGAGAGGACTGAGGTTAGATGAAAAGTGTGGAGTGCAGTGGCTGGTATGTACTTAATGCTCAATAAGTAGCAGTGGCTGTCCCTGTTGTTGCTATTATTGACAGCATTGAAAAGTATTGAAAAACTACTATTAAGTAAAGAAAATTAGGTATATGCTAGAATCACACCTATGAAAAAAAAATCTGTGTGGACAAAAAAGCAGAGTGTGAAGCGATGTGATGATTATTTTATGGATAAAAACACACTTCCTAGCTTTCCTGTAAAGCCTTAAATCTGTTACTATTATTAGACATACAGAAATCTCCCCGAAGGAACTAGAAGTGAGGATGGTTAGTTATGCACAGGGATGTTCAAAGCACTACACAGGGGAAATTGGCATTGTACTATGTTCCCAGCAGTCACGAAATACATTGTGTTTAACTGGGGAGCCATCGAAAATCATGTTTCCAAAGATCTTTAAATGTTACGGAGAAAATGTCCATGATCTAGACGAGGAAAGAAACAAGTCCAGATACAAAGCTACGTATGTGTGGTGTGTGTGTATATATTTAAGTGTACACGTGTCCCCTGGAGGAGGGAATGGCAACCCATTCCAGTGTTCTTGCCTGGAGAATCCCATGGACAGAGAAACCTGGCAAGCTACGGTCCATAGGGTCACAGAGAGTCAGATGCGACTGAAGTGACTGCGTGCACACACACACACACACACACACACACACAGCACACAGTGTGACGATATGTTAATTTCTTACTGCTGCTCTAACAAATTGTCGCAAACTTTGTGGCTTACAACAACACGAATTAATTTTCCTACGTTTATGGAGGGCAGAAGTCCAGAGTCAGTCTCATTGGGCTAAAGGCAAGGCGATGGCAGAGCTGGTGGCTTCTGGAGGCTCCCGGGCAGGATCTGTTCCTTGCGTCTTCTGGCTTCTGGCAGCTTCTAGCAGTTTCTGGCACCCCTTGGCTGTGGCTGCATCACTCCAGGCTCTGCTTCTCTGGTCATGCCGCTGCCTTCCTTTCTGCCTCAGATCTCCCTTCCTGCCCCTCTTTTTTATAAAAATTTTAGTATTTATTTTTGTTTTTTCGGCTGTGCTGGGTCTTCGTTGCTGTGTACAGGCTTTCTCTAGTTGTGGAGCTCAGGGGCTGCTCTTCGTTGTGGTGCCTGGGATTCTCATTGCGGTGGGTTCCCTTGCTGTGGTTCCTGGGCTCTGGAACACAGGCTCAATGGTTGTGGCGCACGGGCTTCTCATTGCCTTGGGTTCTTTTGTTGGGGAGCACGGGCTCTCGGGTGAGTGGGCTTCAGTCGCTGAAGCATGCGGGTTCACTGGTTTTGGTTCCCAGGCTCTAGAGCAGAGGCTCAGTGGTTGTGGCGCATGGGCTTAGTTGCTCCAAGGCATGTGGGATCTTCCCGGACCAGGGATCCAACCCATGTGTCCTGCCTTGATTGGCAGGTGGCTCCTTTACCCTGAGCCACCAGGGAAGCCCTCCTCCTACCTCTTTTAAAGATCCCTGTGGTTATGTCAGGCCCAGAGAGACTATCCAGGGTAATCACCCCATCTCAAGATCCTGAATTTAGTCACAGCTGGAGTCTCTTGTGCCATGTAAGATAAGATGTCCAGATTCCAGGGCTTATGATGTGGTTATCTTTGGGAGTCACGATTCAGCTATCACAGATGTCAGTTTTGTAGAAAAAAGCAAAGTGCAGGCAAAGAGATTGATTTGAAAATGTTCACAGTGATCACCTCTGGATGGTGATCGGGTCATTTTTTTTTTTTTCCCCCCTGTACCAAGCAGCTTGTGGAATCTTAGGTTTCCTGACCAGAGATCAAACCCAGGCCCACGGCAGTGAAAGCCCTGAGTCCTAACCACTGGACTGCCAGGGAGTTCCCTGGGTAGGGGGGTTATGTTTATTTTGGGTATACTCTCCAATATCTTCCTTTTCCGTGCTAAGAAGTAACTCTTTTACCACCATCAACTCGGCCCTGGCTGCTCCTCTGCACGCGGTGTGCGCCCCACGGCCTGGTCCTCTGTCTCCGCAGAGCCCGTGTTCTGGTTCTACGTGAAGGAGGTGCTTAGCAAGCACGAGCTGCAGCGCTTCTACGCCCTGCGCCACATCACCTCGGACGTGGGCCGCGGCCGCGCCTGGCTGCGCTGCGCCCTCAACGAGAACTCCCTGGAGCGCTACCTGCACATGCTCCTGGCTGACCACGGCCGGCTCAGGTACCCGGGCAGGGCGGGGGAGTGGGCGCCCCCGGGGCCGGGGATGACCATCGCAGGATCTGCCCACCTGCATCCGGGGTGGCTGGGTTCCCCTCCTCCAGCCCCAGCTTGTCTGGCTGGGCCGTTGGGCACAGTCCACCAGGGACCAGGTGAAGATGCCTGTCGGGCTCCGTCCACGTGGCAGCTGCCTGCAGCAGGCACTCAACAGATGCCTGTGACTAATAAGGCCTGTGGTGTGGCTTGAGCTGTTGTCTTAGGACACACGTGCCCCTCTTGGCAGAATTTTAATCTCGGTTTCTTTCAGATCCAGAGTTTCTCGCTCTTTTGAAGTCGGGTGTTCAGTGCCCTGTTTCTTGCCATGTATCTCCTTGCACGCTGGGCTCTGGATGGTTCTTCTGGCTTTTTTTTTTTTTTTTT
>SJYV01009824.1:0-20347 GCA_006410875.1 Neotragus pygmaeus
AGGGGGGTTAGTGTCCAATGGGTATAGAACTTCAGTTTGGTGCAATGAAGAAGTTCTGGAGATGGATGGTGGTGATGGTCATCCAACAAGTGTGACTAGAATGTCACAGAAATATCCACTTGAAAATGGGCAACATGGCAAACTTTATATTGTACATATGTTTTACCACTTGCACCACCACAGAAAAAGAATAAAACAGACCTGTAATTAACACACAAATTTACTTTAAAGGGAGGGTTTGTACTTTTTATAATTTACTTATTTTGGGCTGTGCTGGCTCTCTCTAGCTGTGGCGATCTGGGGCTGCGCTCCAACCGTGGCCATCTAGGGCCGCGCTCCAGGTGTGGCCATCTGGGGCTGCGCTCCAGCTGTGGTGGACAGGCTCCTTAGGTGGCTTTTCTTGTTGTGGGACAGGGGCTCCAGGGCGTGCGGGCTTCAGCAGTGTGGCACGTGGGCTCACTCACTGCGGCTCCCAGGCTCTAGAGCGCAGGCTCAGGAGTCGTGGCCCACGGGCTTAGCTGCTCCGCAGCATGTGGGATCTTCCCGGATCAGGGATCAAACCCGTGTCTCCTGCATCGGCAGGCAGATTCTTTACCACCGAGCCACCAGAAAGAAAGCGAAAGTCACTCAGTCGTGTCCAGCTCTTTGTGACCATAGGCTGTAGCCAGGCCCCTCTGTCCAGGCGATTCTCCAGGCAAGAACACTAGAGTGGGTGGCCATCCCCTCCTCCAGGGGATCTTCCCAACCCAGAGATCGAACCCAGGTCTCCCGTATTGCAGGCAGATTCTTTACGTCTGAGCCACCAGGGAAGCCCCTAAGAGAGGAACAGAGGGCTTAAGTAGCACATGGTACCACTGCAGACACAGCCGAAGGCCAGGGCACAACACCCGAACTGGACAGTGGTCATTCCCTGGGAGAGAGACTGTGAGCCGCGGGCGGGGGCCGCAGGGGGCCCGGTGAGCCAAGGGCCGCCCTCCACAGCCGGGAAGCAAGAGCAAGGCCTTCAAGCCGCGCTGCCTGGATTCAGACCCCACCGAGTAACTTTCACCTCTCTGCCTCCTGTTTCTTCATCCATTCCTTATTAAAAAGGAAACAACAGATCAAAGTCATACCTTGCCAGGGTTATTGCATGACTTAAAACGTGTAAAGCCCTGAAAATAGTGCCAGGCACATAATCCTTTAACAAAGACTAGCCGTTATTACCATTATTGTTGTTATTATTATTACTCTGAGTCCAAATAGTGGGAAGAATAAAGCGAGATGTTCTAGGAGATGGAGTTTGCCTGGAACAGGGGCCGGTAACGTCGGTCCCCAAATGCCAGATGTGCAGAAGGACTTTTTCCTCCAGGACACGAAGCTGAGGCAGGTGCCCAGTTGTGATCCATCTCGCAGACCGGTCGCCTCAGGACAGCAGCAGTCTCATGGTCTGGGGTTCTCTCCAGTCTAATTACCTATCCTCACCTCACCATCACTTGCTCACCCTTCAAGACCCTCCAATGGTGCTTAACCGTGCTTAGCTCGCCTCTCCCCAGCCTCTCCTAGGCAAGGCCCCCCACTTCCCTGAGTGTGAAACAAAGCTGGAATTCAGATGGTGTAAGGCACTCTTGGAAGGGCTGGGCCCAGAGGAGCGGGCCAAAATGGGGCAAAGTCAGCACAGTTACAGACACTGGCTTGAAGGCTCTGTGCCCCCTACCCCCGACTGCCTGTCCTCTGGGGTGTGACTCCACGCCTCGGGCTCAGTCCTGACTTCAACGTGATGCCCCAGGTTCAAATCTTACCTCGGCCCCATGCAAGCCCTGTCTGCCACCTTTGTACTCACGGCACCCCTCTAGGCATAATAATCATGCCTGCTTCACGGCTGTCAGGATGATGAAATGAACATGCTCCCCCAGAGCACCTAGAACCCGGCCCCTCAGAGTAAGCACCCCATAAACTACAGCTACATTACTGCCATATTCATTTGGGTGAAAAAAAACACCAGCAAACCAGTGTTTTCGCAGGACAGATAGAGTAGCTAGTGGGGAAAGCTGGTTTTCCATTTCTAAATTATTCAGTATATAGTTAATCATTTGTCAACTGAAAAAAAGCACCACCTAAAATTTGAGCATTGTGCTTTTTCTGGCAGCTATAGACCAGGATCACAGCCTCTCAGAGAGCTCTGAAGGGCTGTTCTAAAGAGGTAACAGAGGGGCCAGGATACATAGGAGTTTTTGCTGGGGGGGAAAAAAAAAAAGTAAAGATCAAAAATTACTGTTTATCATAAAAACCAGATATCTCAAGTTAACAATTACAGTGTTTTTCCATGTGTGGGAGGATGCAAGAGTTTGGACTCATTGGAATTACGCCTTTGGTATGATAAGCAGCATAGCTATGGAGGGCCACAATCCTGTTTTTCTCCATCCTGAGTCCCCTCAGGGCAAAGAGTCAGGGCGGCTGCAGTGGCTGATGGCTTGATGACCACAACATCCTTCATTTACTGAAATGGTAGGCGACATTCTCTGTCCACAAGCTCCATAATGTACCCTGCAGGCAGGTAGCAGGCTAGCACATCAACAGTGTTAAACCAGAGACCTTGTGCCGAATGGCCCATTGGATGAGGTTTCTCATCAAACTCCAGATTTCAGTCTCCTCCTCTTGGAAAAACAGGGACTCTGCAGGTCACTGGAAAAGGCTCTGATGCTGGGAAACATTGAAGGCGGGAGGAGAAGGGGACAGCAGAGGATGCGATGGTTGGATGGCATCACTGACTTGATGAACATGAGTTTGAACAAACTCCGGGAGATGGTGATGGACAGGGAAGTCTGGCATGCTGCAGTCCATGGGGTCGCAAAGAGTCAGACACGACTGAACTCCTGAATGAAAACCGCAGGTCTGAGCTACAGTCTCTTGTGGCAACAACTGGCTGAATCTCTTCTCCCCACCCGGGGCAGCTAGCCATACCCCTGCTGCATCTCCATCAGACCCCACCCACTCACATTACTGTCTTTCCCCGTTGTCATCCCAATCTGCTACCCCTGGAATCACGGCCAGATACACAGAAGTGAATCTCAAGTGCTTCCTCAGTCAGGAAGCTTGGAAACAGGCTGGAGAAACTCTCGGAGGGACACAAATAATAAACTACAGCATAGCAGGTGATGCTGCTTTTATTCAAGAGCAGTCAACAGACAAGGAATCCAGGAGCCTTCCTGTAGGAGGGGACTGCTAACTCAGTCTGGAGAGATGGAGAAGGTTGGAGAGGAGCGTCTGGGAGGAAGGGGTGATAAGGACAAAGGCCAGACGCAGGAGAGTGGAGCCGTGTGCAGAGACAGCTCGTCCAGCCAGTGGCCAGGTGCAGAAGACGAGGAGGCCCAGCTTAGGGAGGCAGGTGAGTCATACTGTGCAGTACCCTGAGTGCTAAACTGAGTTCAGGGGGAATGTGTGGTGAGAAATGCATTTGGCTCAGGGCTGGAGGCAGCTTCAGAAGAGCAGTTACAGGACTTTCCTGGTGCTCCAGTGGTTAAGAGTCTGCCTGCCAGTGCAGGGGACATGAGCTCGATCCCTGGCCCGGGCAGGTCCCATGTGCCTCGGGGCCACTAAGCCTGAGAGCCACAGCTATGGAAGCCTTTGAGCCCCTGCTTGGCAACAAGCGAAGCCTGTCGATGAGAAGCCCATAGACCACAACGAGCAGGCAGCCCCCTCTCTCAGTGCAGCTAAAAAAGGCCCGAGTGCAGCAACAGAGACCCAGCACAGCAAGCATGAAAAATAAATAAGCACTGGCAGTAATTCAACAACAAGTTCAAGGGGCCTGAACATTTGGGAGACCAATAACATCAGCGAAATACACCCCCAAATCCCAGGGCAGAGGGAGAGTGGGGGGGGGTGAACTTTTCGCCAACAACTTGCAAAGGTGTTAGAATATTAGGCTGAATTTTTTCAGGAAACTGTAGTGTTACAAGTTTTTCCAGCACAAGAAAGAAAAAAGAGTTTATAACTTCAGGCATAAACAGGCTGATTAGGTACCATTGATTTTTCAGAAAGTCCATAACCTGCAAAAGTTAAGTAAATGTGATACTGAATGCAGAGTAAATTACTATTGAAAGGGATTACTGGATTCCTACATTCACACTGAAATATCTGGGGGATTATGATAGAGAAATGTTTCATAAACTTAATAAGGAGGGGAAGAACATTGCTAACCAGAAAGCCACAGTGTATTTCATAGTGATTTTCCTCTAAGTATGTTGAACTGCTGAGGCATAATTAGGCAGAATAATCATATTACTATGTCTAACATCTATATCAAGACCCACTGCAGCATTTATGAATCTTAGTTGGTTTTTAAACGTTTTCACTAATTGTGATTATTCCCTTCAGTGTTTTCTAAGTGGTTCGACTGTGATGCAGAAGGTGATTTTAGGTAGCACATAACTGACTATTTTGTTTTAATTTAATAACATTAGGGAATCTCTTATTGCATTTTTATTTTCTTTATTTTTTACTTATGCCAACTGATGTTAGTTTTTTCATTTACCATAGTAATGATACAAAGCTTCTTCATAAAATAAATCCATTTAGCCAAAAAGAATCAGTTAGTTTAAAATTTTTTTCAGTAATAGTATAGGTATTGTACTATGGTATGGACATGAAAAATGGATATGACAAATATAAGGAATGCAGAAAACTAAAGTTTGAAAAATATGGTTCTTAAATAAAATGGAATTTTGATGGAATCTGATAAATAACTTCTTGGGTACTGTTTCCCTCTCATTTTGTTCTTTTTAAATAGTTTCCTATCATTTCCAGTATATTAGCATGACAGGCTCTCATAATTATTTGTTGGATAATTAAGTGAGAATTAATCAATAGAAGAAACTTACCATAAGACCTACAATTAACTGATCAATTCAGTTAACAGGGACAGTAACAAAGGCATTTATAATACATTGAATATTTATCATATTCCAGACACTTAGATGTTTTACATATATTATCTCATTAAATGTCTACACTAATTTTATGCAGTAAGTATTTATTCTTTGCTGCTTACACAAAAAGTGAGACAGAGACTAGTTAAGTTGCTTGTCCAAAGGTATCAAGTGTAAACTCTAAGGATATTTGAGTATGGTCTAAACTCATAAGGATGTTTGAGTGTAGTCGAAACTCATAAGGATGCTTCTGAGGTTTATTCAGTGGCTCACTAAGATCTAAACTCTGAGGATATTTGAGTATGGTCTAAACTCATAAGGATGTTTCCAAGGTTTATTCAGTGGCTCACTAAGGTCTGACTCACTAATCTCTGTGAGTCTCCTGACTTACCTCATGGTCACAATATGGCTGCCACAGCCCTAAAACCACATCCCTACATGGGTACTCAGGCGAGGAGGCTTTAGGGTCTGACGTCAAACAGCTCTCCTCTCCAGAACACCTCATGAAAGGAGAAATTTCTTTCTCAAAAGCCCCCAGCACATCTCCCCTTGCATCCTATTGGCCAGAACTGTGCCACATGGCAACCTCGAGCTGCAAGAAATGCAAGAAGTGTCTACCACTGGGGTGTGCAGACGACTGGCCTAGACCTGTCATAGTTCATTTCTGTGGCTGGGAAGAGACTAAGCTCTTTGAAGGGTGAGTTACTTTAGAAGGCAACCAGGGGGCAGCTCCATTCAGAACAGCAAGAAGAGAAAGAAAAGCCAGGTTCCCAGACTGTGAAGTGGTCAGAAGTCAGCAACCTGGGAAAACAGGGGCTTGTGAATCTTTCGAGCAGGATCGCTCACCGTCAGCACGAGCGGAGGCAAGGTACTTCTCTGCTTTGTGGGAAGCCGTCCCGCGCACTGCAGTGTTAGCAGTGCGTGTGGACTCTGCTCACCAGGTGCCAGCTGTGAAACCAAAAATGTCTCCAGGAAAGTATCCCCCAGGGAGGGAGGAAGAGGACGAAGCGAAATTGCCTCCTGGGCCATTTCCCGACGCCACCTGGGCACATCAGGCTTCTGGGCCGGCCCGAGTCACATGTAAAGAGTTCATGTAGGCGCGGTGCCGCTCTTTGTAGAGCTAAGGGCAGCCAGGAAGACTTTCAGGGTTCGTGTTAGGGGCCACGGCACCGATCTCAGGGTTTCCTTTGGGCCTTTAGAGAAGTTAGGAGGCTGGCAAGCCATTTGAGGGGCCTCTGGAGCAGGCAGGGTGCAGCCAGCTAGCCCTGGGTCTGCTGGGAGGCACAGCCCCACCCAGGCCCCCAGGACTGGCCGCCTGGGAGTGCGACCCCCGTTCAGAAGGGCCCTGTGCCCGGGTGAGCGCTCCGCTGTCGCCACCTTAAAATGCTGACTATTTGAAAAATAAGGGAGGGCCCACATTTTCATTTTGCACTGGACCCTGCAAACTCCCTAGCCAGTCTGGAAAACCACCCACTGGGAGGTGGACAGGTTGGGTTCACTCGCCTCCAGGTGAGGCTGGGGTGTGGTCTGCAGAGTCAGCTGTTGAGAGCAAGGCAGGTAAGCGCCCTGGCTTGGGAAGCAATTTATCTGGATTCACTCGCTGCTTCTGCCAGTCGGTAGCTCTGAGACCTTGGACCATTGACAGAGCTCTGCCCTTCAGTTTCCTCATTTGAGTCAGCAGAATGATAATGCAGTGACCTCATAGGGTTACCGTGAGGAATACAGCAGATGGTAGGTAAAAACACAAAGCGCTGGGCTTCACTGGTGGCTCTGTGGTAAAGAACTCACCTGCCAATGCAGGAGACACGGGTTCAATCCCTGGGCCTGGAAGATCCCACGTGCCACTGGGCAACCAAGCCCTGCACCACAACTGCTCAGCCTGTGCTCCAGAGCCCAGGAGCTGAGACTACTGAAGCCCACCTGCTCCAGAGCCTGTCCTCTGCAACAAGAGAAGCCACGGCAACGAGAAGCCATGTACCCCGGTAACTAGACAGTAGTCTCTGCTCATGCAACTAGAGGAAAGCTCACGCAGCAATAAACACCCAGCACAGCCAAAGATAAACCAGTAAATTCAAAAAACATACACCAAGTACCAGATCTCATTTATACTAGGTGTATGCAGTTGACCATACTTCTTGGCATAACCATCACTGCTAGATACCATGTGCTTCACAAATACAATTTCATACATTTTAAAAAATGATGCTGAAGGTACAATTATTCTCATTTTCCACGAAGCAGGTTAACCAGCTCCCCCAAGTCCTCAGAGCTAAGGGCACGTCAGAGCCAGGATTTGAACCCAGCACTACCAGGCTCAAAGCCAGTCATGTTTCCGCCATGCTACCCTGCCTTGCACCCCCCTTATCCATCCAGCAGCTTCCAGTCCCTGAACGCAGGGAGCTGGGTCAGGCCAGAGGGTGTAGAACAGCTGTAGGGAGGGTGAGACAGTGGGCACGCAAGTGGCCAGGGGTTCCCAGCCAGGGCTGAGTCCTGGTGGGGGTTGCGGGTGCTGCAGGCGCAGCACAAGGGTCCGTCCCAACCTTCCGCTGCTCGGCAGCTTCCCAGCTCTAACGACCCACAGCATAGTCTGGTCCGGGGCCTCCCAGTGCTCATACTCACAAGCCTGCTCTTGCCGCTCCCTTTACAGAAGAGTAAGGCTAGCAGATTTGACTTTCCAGCCTGATCAAAGTAATGTATACCAAGCACTGAAGAACTGATGCTTTTGAACTGTGGTGCTGGAGAAGTCTTGAGAGTCCCTTGGAATGCAAGGAGATCAAACCAGTCCATCCTAAAGGAAATCAACCCTGAATATTCATTGGATGGACTGATGCTGAAGCTGAAGCTCCAAAACCTTGGCCATCTGAGGCAAATAACTGACTCATTGGAAAAGACCCATCAAAGACAAAAGGAGAAGAGATGGCAGAGGATGGGGTGGTGGGACGGCACCATCAATCAATGGACGTGAGCTGGAGCAAACTCCAGGAGACAGTGAAGGACGGGCGCCTGGCGTGCTGTGGTGCACGGGGCCACAGAGAGCCAGACACGACTGAGCGACTGAACAGCAAGGACCACTGGGGCGCCCGGCCCGGGGCTGGGCGTCTGACAGAGTGGTAGTGGCTAGAGAACAAAGAAATGGGAGCTTTCTAGCTCTTCCTCAAAGAGCTCATCTTCTTCCTTGTTTGCGCATTCATTCAATGTATTCAACTCACAAAAGAGAAATGAGACATCTATGAACCATAAAAAAAAAGATGTTCAATCTTACTTATAACAAGAAAAATGCAAATTAAAACTACACTGGCACACCTGAAACTAACACAACATTGTAAATCACCTACACTCCAATATAAAATAAAAAGTAAAAGAAACAAATAACGCCGGTGAAGCATCTTTCCTCTATCATATTGGCTATAATCCAAAGCTGTATACACGAGGTTTGGGGGTAAACACCAAGCCTCCTGCACATTGCAGGTGGTGACGCAAAATGCTATCCGCTCTGTTAAGGGCGTTGACAATATCTGCAGAATTGCACGAGCATTTACTCTGTGATGCAGCCATTGTACTTCCAAGAATCTGTCCCAAAGATATGCTGGCAAAAATATAAAAGGATATATGCACTGCGGCACTACTTTTATCAGCAAAAAACTAGAAACGATCCACTGTCCTCAGGAGGCCAATAATTAAAGTACGGTGCTTCCACACAGGGGGATGGCCTGCAGCTATAAAAGGAAAGAGGAATAACTCTTCGTGCTGCTACAGAGTAAGCTCCAGAACATACGGTTAAGTGAAAGAAGCAAGGAGAAGAAGAACATGTATAGAACTTGCTGATTTAAGAAGGGCTTACAAAGATGTGTGCATTTGGTTGTGTATTTATATGGTTGATTACATGTGTGTGGCGTGTGCACACTCAGTCGTGTCTGACTCTCTGCGACCCTTTAGACTGTAGCCCACCAGACCCCTCTGTCCATGGGATTTTCCAGGCAAGAATACTGGAGTGGGTTGCCATTTTCTCCTCCAGGGGATCTTCCAGACCCAAGGATCTAACTCGCATCTCCCACGTCTCCTGCATTGCAGGCAGATTCTTTACCACTGAGCCACCAGGGACTTGTAGGTGATGACATAAATGTGTATATTTTTTTAAAGATGGAAGGATAGGCCCTAAATACACATTAAAGATTATTAGGGAGGGTAGAATAGGGTTGAGGCGGCAGGAGTAAATGCCAGACCTAGTCTCGGGAAATGTGTGTGCTTCATATGGCTGCTATAACAAATTACCACAACAGGCTCAAATCAACAGTCTTACTCTCTTAGAGTGCGAGGTGGGGGCCCTGGGTTAAAGTCAAGGCGCTGGTGGGGTTGTGCTCTCTGGGGGCTCTCAGAGAGACTCAGCCCCAGACCTCGCCAGTCTCGCAGCCACTCTCTCCTCGGCTTGCAGCCTCTGTTCTCCTCTCCAACCTTTGCCCTCACTGCCAGTTTCACTCACTCTGCCACTCCCGCCTCCCTCTATAAGGGCCCTATGATTCCACTGGGCTTCACTGGTGGCTCAGACAGTAAAGAATCCGCCTGCAAGGCAGGAGACATAGGTTCGATCCCTGGGTGGGAAAGATCCCCTGCAGAAGGAAGTGGCAACCCATTCCAGTGTTCTTGCCTGGAGAATTCCAAGGAGCCTGGCTGGCTACAGTCCATGGGGTCACACAGAGCTGGACATGACTAAGGAAGCACACATACCAGCATTGGGCCCACCTGATTATCACGGATAATCTTTTTATCTCAAGGTCCTCAACTCATCTGCACAATCCCTTGGTCATGTAAAGTAATGTATTCACAGCTTCCACTCCAGAGATTAGACTTGTGGACATCTGGGAGCAGTGGCAGGAGAATTAATCAATATGAAAACCATAAAACTACTTTGCATATTCATAAACAACATTGATGAAGCAATACTTGGGAAATGACAACAAATTAAAACAGAAGATACTGTGTGTCCAGCTGGTCCAGGTGGTGCCACCACCTCACAGAGAGGAGGTGTGCCAAGTGATTTTACCTTAAAAAAATTTTTTTTTTCTATGTGGACCATTTTTTAAGTCTGCATTGAATTTGTTACAATATTGCTTCTGTTTTACGCTTTGGGTTTTTGGCTGCGAGGCATGTGGGACCTTAGCTTCCTGACCAGGGATCAGTCCTGCACCCACAGCATTGGAAGACAAAGTCTTAACCCCTGGACCTCCAGGACTTTAAACGACAGAATTTTAACTTGCAGTATCTCAGGGCAAGGGCTTCCTTCATATCTCAGTTGGTAAAAATCTACCTGCAATGCAGGAGATGCTGGTCCGATTCCTGGGTCAGGAAGATCCTCTGAAGAAGGGATAGGCTACCCACTCCAGTAATCTTGGGCTTCCCTGGTGGCTCAGCTGGTAAAGAATCTGCCTGCAACATGAGAGAGCTGAGCTTGATTCCTGGGTTGGGAAGATCCCCTGGAGAAAGGGAAGACCATCCACTCCAGCATTCCGGCCTGGAGAATTCCATGGACCGCATAGTCCACAGGGTCACAAAGAGTTGGACACAACTGAGTGACTTTCATTTTCACTTTTCATCCCAAGGGAAAAAAGAACTGCAAGTGAATCTTAAATTGCTTTAGTCCATCACATTGTTGATGGTAACATTGATATTTTGCTATTCTGAGACTGGTGTCTGTGTGTAATGGAATAAAGAAGATAAGCAATTACGCTTTTGTTGAAAGAAGTGGCGTAAGGAAAAGGAAACACGGTGTACCATCAGTGAAATTAAGTAAAAACCTTGTAGTTCCTGAATTTGAAGTATGAAATCGTGATTCATTGTATACATTTTAAGTTCTATTTACTGACACTATAGTGGGCTTCCCTGGTGTCTCAGCAGTAAGGAATCCGCCTGCCACTGCAGGTTCAGTCTCTGATTTGGGAAGATGCCCTGGAGGAGGAAATGGCAACTCACTCCAGTGTTCTTGCCTGGGAAACCCCATGGACAGTGGGGCCTGGTGGCCTATAGTCCATGGCGTTGCAAAGAGTTGGACATGATTTAGGGACTAAAATAACAACATCAACCTAATGCTATCTTCTGAAAATACCTAGGAAGAATAACCAGTAGCAATGAACACCCTAGTACCTAGATTATTGTCTCTACGTGTCATTTCCCAATAAAGGAACCAGAGCCCCCTGGAGGAATGACTGATTCTAGGCTTGGGGCAGGAAGTATACAGCATGAGTCTGGGACATCCTATCATATCAGAAGTCGGAGAAGCTACCAAAGACTGCTGGGCGTCACCCACCAGGAAAGGCCTCTGAGGAGAGGTGGCTTTGAGCTGAAACAGGAAGAACAGACAAAAGGCAGCCATGTAAGTATCTACAGGGAAACCAAGGACAAAAGCCCTAAGCCTGTTCAAGATGCAGAAGGAAGCCTGGAGTGGTGCCCTGGCCAAGGCAGAGGTGACGGGACAGGCTGGTGGGGCGGCGGCGGCGGGGCGGAGGGAAGCCCTACCAGACGCCCGGGAAGGAATCAGGACTTTTTTCTTCCTCCTAATCGCACCCCACTCCAGTACTCTTGCCTGGAAAATCCCATGGACGGAGGAGCCTGGTAGACTGCAGTCCACGGGGTCGTGAAGAGTCGGACATGACTGAAGCGACTTAGCAGCAGCAAGTGCAGTGGTACGCCACTGATGAATTTTAAGCAGGTGATGACATCATCTGAATTAAGTTTTCAGAAGATCCCTCCAGCTGCAGGGAGGATGACTTCTAAGAAGGCAAGAGCAACAGCAAGGAGCCCAGTTAAAAGGCTGCCACATTCCTCCAGGCAGGACATGATGGTGGCCTGACTCAGAGGAGGGACCATGGAGGGCTGACAAGTTGGATTCAGGATTCGTTTTGAAGGGAAGACCAATGCAACTGGCTGATGGACTGGATGTGAGATGGAGGAGGGGGAGCTGAAATAAAGGAAGACTCGGAGGGCTTTAGGCTGATAACATTAGGTGAGAAAGAGGTGAGGAAGATGGGGCAAGAGTGATCTGGGGAACATTGGGAGGGGATCAGTGGAACTTTTCCTTAAGTGGAGTTGTTGAATACATAGCTATATGAGTTTGGAGATCAAAAGAGAATCAATGCTGTAGATATAAACTTAGGATTCACCCGGTATAGATGGTATTCTAAGCCTTGGGAAAGACTATGATCACGTAGGGTCTATAGGGGCTTCCCTGGTAGCTGAGCTAGCAAAGAATCTGCCTGCAATGTGAGAGACCCTGGTTCAATTCCTGGAGTCAGGAAGATCCCCTGGAGAAAGGATAGGCTACCCACTCCAGTATTCTTGGGCTTCCCTGGTGACTCTGATGGTAAAGAGTCCCCCTGCAATGTGGGAGGCCTGGGTTCAATCCCTGGGTCAGGAAGATTCCTGGAGGAGAGCATGGCAACCCACCCCAGTATTCTTGCCTGGGAAATCCCATGGACAGAGGAGCCTGGAGGGCTGCAGTCCATGGGGTTGCAAAAGAATTGGACACGACTTAGTGACTAAACACACGCACACACACATGCACACACGCACACACATACACACTCCTCAATCAATTATGCAAAGCTTATTGCTAAGATCTTGAATGCCACAAGGTGAGACCCCCAAAATAAATTAATAATAGAAAAAAATGTTATGTATAAATTACCCAAAGCATAGGAATTCAAAGGATTTTTCCCGCCTAGCCTCTATCTATTCTGAAGCCAAGATATATATATATTTTCTAGTCTTATCTCTGGATATGTTAACTAGTGCTTAATAAAGTCTGATTACACTACTTAATTACTTAAAACTTAATGTGCAAATTTCAGAATTGTTAAAGAAGAAATTTAATTAGTCACCACGGAGCACTCCATCCATCACTTTTTTAAGGGTGAGATTTGAAAATGCCTTATCACTAACGTGGCTACCTGAATATCATCTCCTTCTCCCCAAACTCCCTCTAGAATATGGTTTTTGTGTGTGGGCAGGGACAGGTCTTTCTGGTTCAACTTTATATTCCCAATATCCAGCACATAGCATATGGTCAGACAGTATGTGACCAAAACCTCCCAGCAAGAATTCTTCCTTCATTTTCCAGCAATGAGGATTTTTGGAATGGCAAGTGAGCAGTGGCTGTAGCTTAAAATCACCAGCTGCGTTTGCCCCTAACAAGAGAGGCAGCTTGTCCTTTAAAGACTTCAAACCCAGCACTGACCTCTCCTATCAAGCCAGGAAAGCCCTGGACGGCATCTTTTTCCGATTTTGTTCAGTTGCTCAGTCACGTCTCAGTTCAGTTCAGTTGCTCAGTCATGTCCGACTCTTTGCGACCCCATGAATCGCAGCATGCCAAGCCTCCTTGTCCATCACCAACTCCCGGAGTTCACTCAGACTCAGGTCCATTGAGTCAGTGATGCCACTCAGCCATCTCATCCTCTGTTGTCCCCTTCTCCTCCTGCCCCCAATCCCTCCCAGCATCAGAGTCTTTTCCAATGAGTCAACTCTTCCATGAGGTGGCCAAAGTACTGGAGTTTCAGCTTTAGCATCATTCCTTCCAAGGAAATGCCAGGACTGATCTCCTTTAGGATGGACTGGTTGGATCTCCTTGCAGTCTGAGGGACTCTCAAGAGTCTTCTCCAACACCACAGTTCAAAAGCATCAATTCTTCAGCGCTCAGCTTTCTTCACAGTCCAACTCTCTCATCCATACATGACTACCGGAAAAACCATNATGGACTGGTTGGATCTCCTTGCAGTCTGAGGGACTCTCAAGAGTCTTCTCCAACACCACAGTTCAAAAGCATCAATTCTTCAGCGCTCAGCTTTCTTCACAGTCCAACTCTCTCATCCATACATGACTACCGGAAAAACCATAGCCTTGACTAGACGGACCTTAGTTGGCAAAGTAATGTCTCTGCTTTTGAATATGCTATCTAGGTTGGTCATAACTTTTCTTCCAAGGAGTAAGCGTTTTTTAATTTCATGGCTGCAGTCACCATCTGCAATGATTTTGGAACCCAAGAAAATAAAGTCTGACACTGTTTCATGTCTAACTCTTTTCAAATCCATGGACGGCAACATGCAGGCTCCTCTGTCCTTAACTGTCTCCCGGAGTTTGCTCAAATTCATGTACACTGAATCAGTGGTGATGCTATCTAACCATCTCATCCTCTGTCACTCCCGTCTCCTCCTGACCTCAATCTTTTCCCAGCATCAGAGTCTTTTCCAGTGAGTTGTCTCTTCACATCAGGTGGCTAAAGTATTGGAGCTTCAGCTTCAGCATCAGTCCTTCCAGTGAATATTCAGGACTGATTTCCTTGAGGATGGACTGGCTGGATCTCCTTGCAGTCCAAGGGATTCTCGAGAGTCCTCTCCACACCACAGTTCAAAAGCATCCATTCCTTGGTGCTCAGTCTTCTTTATGGTCCAGCTCTCACATCCCTGCATGACCACTGGAAAAACCATCACTTTGACTGTATCGATCTTTGTCAACAAAATGATGTCTCTTCCAATAGGAGGCTGTTTTTACACTGAAAAATCCGTTGTTTAGGGTAGCCACCTTTGTGGATTATCTCACCTCGATTGTCTGGAGAACTTGCTGCAGCTTCTCCGTCAGCACTTGCTGCTGCTTCACCTTGCATTTATCTGTGATGGAAATGGCTTCTCTCCCTAAACTCCATGAGCCTCTGCCAGCTTCACCCTTTCCTTCTTCAGTTCTCTCACCCCTCTCAGCCCTCACAGAAGTGAGGAGAGTCAGAGCCTTGCTCTAGGTCAGGTTGGGCTTAAAGGAATGCTGTGGCTGGCTTCATCTTCCATCCAGACCACTCAGACTCTCTCCGCATCAGCAATAAGGCAGATTTGTTGTATTATCCTTCATGTATTCACTGAAGTAGTGCCGTTAATTTCCTTCGAGAACCTTTCCTTTGAATTCGCAACTTGGCCAACCGTGACACAGAAGAGGAACCAGCTTTTGGCCTCTCTCAGCTTTGGACCTGCCTTTCTCTCTAAACCTCATCATTTCCAGCTTCCTGATTTAAAGTGAGAATCATGCAACTCTGTCTGTCTTTAGCATGAACAGTTGGAGGTCACGGTAGGACTATTAACTGGCCCAGTTTCAGCGTTGCTGTGTCTCAGGGAACAGGGAGGCCAGGAGAGAAGGAGGGCTAGGGGAACAGCCAGAACACACACAACACTCATCGATTAACTTCATCTTCTCACATGGGTATGATTCGTGGCACCCCAAAACAATGAACAACAGCAAAGATCGCTGAGCAAAGATCACCATAACAAATGCTGATACAACAACAATGAAAGCTTGAAATGTGGCAAGAATAACCAAAAGGTGACCCAGAGACTCAAGAAAATTAGAGATACCAACAGAACATTTCAAGCAAAGACGGGCACAATAAAGGACAGAAATGGTATGGACCCAACAGAAGGAGAAAATATTAAGAAGAGGTGGCAATAATACACAGAAGAACTATATAAAACAGATCTTCATGACCTAGATAACTACCTCGGTGTGATCACTCACCTAGAGCCAGACATTCTGGAATGCGAAGTCAAGTGGGCCTTAGGAAGCATCACTACGAACAAAGCTAGTAGAGGTGATTGAATTCCAGTTGAGCTTTTTCAAATCCTAAAAGTGATGTTGTGAAAGTGCTGCACTCAATACGCCAGCAAATTTGGAAAACTCAGCAGTGGCCACAGGACTGGAAAAGGTCAGTTTTCGTTCCAATCCCAAAGAAAGGCAATCCTAAAGAATGTTCAAACTACCACACAATTGCACTCATTTCACACATTAGCAAAGTAATGCTTCAACAGTACGTGAACCAAGAACTTCCAGATGTTCAAGCTGGATTTAGAAGAGGCAGAGGAACCAGAAATCAAATTGCCAACATCTGTTGGATCATAGAAAAAGCAAGAGAGTTCCAGAAAAACAACTATTTATGCTTTATTGACTACACCAAAACCTTTAACTGGGTGGATCACAGCAAACTCTGGAAAATTCTTCAAGAGATAGGAATACCAAACCATCTTACCTGCCTCCTGAGAAACCTATATGCAGGTCAAGAAGGAACAGTTAAAACCAGACATTGAAAAACAGAGTGGTTTCAAGTCGGGAAAGGAGTGCGTCAAGGCTGCATATTGTCACCCTGCTTATTTAACTTATATGCAGAGTACATCATGAGAAATGCTAGGCTGGATGAAGCACAAGCGGGAATCAAGTTTGCCGGGAGAGATATCAATAACCTCAGATATGCAGATGACACCACCCTTATGGCAGAAAGCAAGGAGGAACTAAAGAACTTCTTGATAAAGGTGAAAGAGGAGAGTGAAAAAGTTGGCTTAAAACTCAGTATTCAAAAGACAAAGATCATGGTATCCGATCCCATCACTTCATGGCAAATAGATGGGGAAACAATGGAAACAGTGACAGATTTTTTGTGTGTGGACTCCAAAATCACTGCAGATGGTGACTGCAGCCATGAAATTAAAAGTCGCTCCTTGGAAAAATAGCTATGACAAACCTAGACAGGATATTAAAAAGCAGAGACATTACTTTGCTGACAAAGGTCCATTTGGTCAAAGCTGTGGTTTTTCCAGTAGTCATGTATGGATGTTAGAGTTGGACCATAAAGAAAGCTGAGCGCCGAAGAATTGATGCTTTTGAACTGTGGTGTTGGAGAAGACTCTTGAGAGTTTCTTGGACTGCAAGATCAAACCAGTCCATCCTAAAGGAAATCAGTCCTGAATATTCATCAGAAGGAGTGATGCTGAAGCTGAAACTCCTGATGTGAAGAACTGACTGACTCATTGGAAAAGACCCTGATGCTGGGAAAGATTGAAGGCAGGAGGAGAAGGGGACAACAGAGGATGAGATGTTTGGATGGCATCACGTACTCAATGGGCATGAGTTTAAGTAAGCTCCGGGAGTTGGCAATAGACAGGGAGGCCTGGTGTGCTGCAGTCCATGGGGTCACAAAGAGTCAGACACAACTGAACTGACTGACCCAGAGACGTGAAGTGAGAGGATACTGCTGGAAAAACGGTGCCGAGAGAGAGATTTGCCAGGTTCGGGGGTTGCCTCAAACCTTCCATTTGCAAAAAAATAAACAAAAAAACAAAAACCACAGTATCTGTGAAGTGCAATAAGGTGAAGCACAAAAACAGGAAGTATCCTGCGGGGTCTGGGCTAAGAAGCCCCACCTAGAAACACAAGGCGTTCAAACTGGAAGAAAGGTCACACATCACAATACAACTCTCTCACGTTCTTAATGGGCCAAACTGAGGCCCAGAAAACGAAGCAGCTTGTTCACAGATGGAATGAAGAAGTGGCAGCGCTGAATCTTCGGAGATCCCCTGCCAAGGCTAGAGTTCGGGCCACTGAACCCTGAGACCCCGCGGCAGGAAAGCAGGATGGGTTCAATACGCTGCCAAGGTGAGAGAAAGAGGGCCTCTCTCCCCACCCCCGACAACAAACACGATCACCGTCAGCANCGGAGATCCCCTGCCAAGGCTAGAGTTCGGGCCACTGAACCCTGAGACCCCGCGGCAGGAAAGCAGGATGGGTTCAATACGCTGCCAAGGTGAGAGAAAGAGGGCCTCTCTCCCCACCCCCGACAACAAACACGATCACCGTCAGCAAAGCCAGAGAGTGAGAGCGGGCAGCGGCGGCTGGCTGAGAACCGCCTCTAAGGCTGGCACTCGGGACAATGCCTGTTCCAGCGCCGAATGCCAAATCACTGCAATTAGCCGTGCCGTGCCCACCAGCCGACTGCACGCTGGGCTAGTGGCCCAGATTGCTGAGAGTGTGCCGTCCGCCTCTAAACGCCTTGGCATCCACAGCGGTGCCCCCTGCTCTCCCTCGGGCAGGGTGCCCCGGGCTCTGGCCACGGGGTGTCTCCTACCTGCCATCGCCTGGCCTGAGAGTCCCTGAACAAAGAGATGGGGGCGGGCAGTGCCCCCCACCCTCTTCCTGCAGCTCTGCCCACCACCCTGCCACCCTCTCTCACCCCCAGAGGGGCGCTCCCTTTGAGTGGAGCGACAGAGGGAGGAGGGGGACGTACCAATCACTACCTGAAGTGTTTATTAAGAGCTGGAATCAAGAGCTTGTCTACAGGGCCCCCGCAGAAACTGGGCCTCTTGCATACTGATGGGTTAACAGGACTGCTACCTATACCTGGGAGTTAAAGCATTCTGTGGCTTTTCCCATCAGAAACCAATTTCAGGGAATCAGTTGAGTTGGAAACATCTGTCATTCCCAGGTCCTTGTGGTGACCAGGAACCCATTCTACATCTAGACTTGGAATTCCCAAATCAACAAACACAATGTGCTTTAAGAAAAGAAAAAAAAGGCAATGTGCTAGGCGGCTGGAATTAAAGCAACCAATTTTGTCCAAGACTGCCATTTGCAGAGCATTCCCTAATCTTCACTGAAACTGCACAACCATCCAGAGAGGGATGGAGAAGAGAGGTTTTCTTCCCTAATTCTTTATGATTCACAGGTGCTTTTTAAGAAGCATTTATTTCTGCGACTGTGTCTGGTCTTAATTCCGGCACTAGGGATCTTCCATCTTCACTGTGGCAGGTGGGAATTTTAGTTGCAGCATGTGGAATCTAGCTCCCTGACAAGAGATGGAACCCAGGCCCCCTGAACTGCAAGTTTAGAGTCTCAGCCACTGAACCGCCAGGGAAATCCCAAGCAAGGATTTTTAACTGCATTTAACAAATGAGGATCTGCACTCTGAGGGCATGGTGATTTATCCAAAATCACCCACCTGGTCACGGGGAAAGTTGAAGTTCCAATTCAGGCCTTGTAATTCTCTGCATACATCCTGGTGGACATGCTGCCAGCCTGACCAAGGTCCAGCCCACTGGGTTACTCCTGGCCCACTGTGACAGCCAACAAACTCTTTCATAAAAGCTCAGGGGGCAGGAGGGGAAGGGGACGACCGAGGGCGAGACGGCTGGATGGCATCACGGACCCAATGGACAGGAGTCTGAGTGAATTCCGAGAGATGGTGATGGACAGGGAGGCCTGGCGTGCTGCAATTCATGGGGTCGCAAAGAGTCGGACACGACTGAGCGACTGAACTGAACTGAACTGAACAGGGCTTCAAGCAAGAGTTTGAAGTCCACCCCGTCCAGATCAACTTCTCCATCCTTCTTTGAGCCTTTAAAGNTGCTGCAATTCATGGGGTCGCAAAGAGTCGGACACGACTGAGCGACTGAACTGAACTGAACTGAACAGGGCTTCAAGCAAGAGTTTGAAGTCCACCCCGTCCAGATCAACTTCTCCATCCTTCTTTGAGCCTTTAAAGGACAACAAGTGCCTGCCTCCATCCTCTGACTGGTCCTGGCCAATGGGAAGCCTACAGAAGAGTGAGGAGAGAGCGTGTTCACCAGGCGGCCTGGTCCCTCAACCCAAGGTCAGTGGTTCTCCCCAGACAGCTCTCTGTCTCCACCGCACTCTCCCTAGGGCCCCGGTAACTGCTCCCTCACCTCATCCCGGATGATCAAAATCTGCAGTTTGTCAAAAGGTGATAAAAGCTCAAGAGGGAAAGGAGACAGGACAGAGGATGGGGAGGCCCTGGGGGGCAGAGGAGGAGGGGTGGCACTTTTAAAGAGGGGGACCCGGAAAGACTTCACCGCGAAGGTGATGTCTGGGCCAAGACCTAACCACAAGTCCGTGATCAAGCCGTGCAGGCATCTTAGGGAAGAGCTTTCCCGGCGCCTGGCGAGCTGGAGCAACTGCAAGGGCAGCTGGAGCGCGTGAGCCGGTGGCGGTCCCGGCACGAGTGGACTGCTGTCCAAGGTGACGGGCTGGATTTAGGAGAATGCAGGCAGGGCAGGCGCCAGAGGGAGTGGGATGGGGGTGATCGTGGCTCGGCACCGCGAATCCCTGACTCGTAGAAAAAGAGCACGAGGGACGGACTCTGGAGGAAAGCTCTGGCTCAGCTCTCTGATGGTGAGTGGACTCAGCCCCGAATGTACTTCCCCAGAGCAGCCCCCACTGCTCTGGAACCCTCACCGCTTGACTTGTCCACTCTTCTTCAACCATTGTCTCTCATTCCATACCTACTTATTACTCACTGC
Source organism: Neotragus pygmaeus (assembly GCA_006410875.1). Classification (NCBI taxonomy): domain Eukaryota; kingdom Metazoa; phylum Chordata; class Mammalia; order Artiodactyla; family Bovidae; genus Neotragus; species Neotragus pygmaeus. Next base: position 20,012 of record SJYV01009824.1, read on the forward strand.
CTCTCACTCACTAATATTTAAAGGGCATGAAAGGGACTTCCCTGGAGATTCAGTGGTTAAGACTTCACCCTCCCGTGCTGGGGGGTGTGGGTTGGATTTCTGGTCGGGAAGCTAAGCCCATATGCCTTGTGTCCAAAACACCAAAACATAAAACAGAAACAATATTGTAACAAATTCAACAAAGGCTTTTAAAAAACATTGTCTGCATCAAAAAATCTTTTTAAAAAATTAAAAAGTAAAAAAATAATGTGGTGGAGACAGAGATCTTACCAGTCATGACCAAAGCCATGGATCCAAGATCCAGTAGAAGGCTTGCCTCAAAGCAGGCACTCAATA
>SJYV01009827.1:0-14525 GCA_006410875.1 Neotragus pygmaeus
CCCCCCGACATCAGGCGCAGTCAGGGACGGCGACACGATCCCTCTGGACTTGGAGGAAAGCAGGGCTCAGAGAGGGCAGTGACTTACTCCAGGTCACACGGAGTCCAGAGCCTGGGCCCCTCCCACTGAAGCTCTGGATAAAGCCCTTTTGATCTCAGAGCACACATCACCCCTTGACCCTCCACACAAGCAGGGTTAATTGCTTCCGGGAAAGAGCTGAGTTGTTGGTGCACTTCCCAGCAGATGAGGTCAACGCCTTGCTCTGCCTTGCTGGAGTGGCCCTCACTTCAGGTAGGGCGGCCTGGCCTTTGGGTGCCATCTGTTCTGCCAGGGTTCCCAGGCCCTTGCTGACTGTGTCCTTACTAGGGAGGCCAGTTGGGCCAAACTGTGCTCTGCTCGGAGTTGCCATGGAAAGTTGTGCAAGTGGTGTCCTGCACAAGGACGCCTGAGCAAGGAGACGGACGTGTGAGCAAGGAGATGAATGAGGCTGGCTCCCGCTTGGTGTCTGGGAGTGGATGGAGTAGAAGGCGGGGGGTGGCCACCGTTGGGTGGGGATGGTGGACACTGGAGAGGCAAGAAAAGTGTGCCTGGCATCTGCCCCCACCATCAAGGTCACTGGAGTCGCCGCACTCTTCTCTTTGAGGAGCTCTTGGGTCTGTAGGATTTGGAGCCTAGGAGCCAAAGCCAGGCCAATTGCAGAGAACTGACGGCTGGGGACCAGGGTGGACCCTCTGGGACTGGGCATGATGGAGGAGCACAGACGCTGGCAGAAGCTCCGTCCCAGTGTCAGCCTCTGCTGCTCAGGGGCAGCGTCCTCACAGTCCTCCCCAGCCTGAAGGTGCTCCTTGCTTCCAGCGGAATGAGCTCTGCTCCTGAGTGCAGGGGCTGGACGGGGCCCCTCAGCCCTGGGCGTTTGCCCTGGGTTAATTATATGGGTGTGGGTATGATCCTATTGTTGCTGAATCTTTGCCTCTTCTGAAGCTGGCTCGTCCTCCTTGTGGCTAAACATTAACCCTTTGTTAGCTTGGGCAGACATATTCTTCAAGTTTCCTTTCTGATTTTACCTTGCTGACTTTGATTTCTTCTGGTCAACTCTGTGAGGTCCCTTCTGCTGATTTCTTCTGTTTATTTAGATTGTGGAAAATAATCAGCCTTTCAAAGAGGTACTTCATATGTTTTGATATTTTTTTTTCAGATTTGAATTTTAAGTGTTTAGCTTCTTCAAGTGAAGTGTTTCCTGTACTGTATAAATTAAAGATTTTAAGTGTTTATTTTTTCTAAATTGCCACTCTGTGGTCTCAACTCCCTTCATTCACTAACCCACCCTTCCTCCTGACTTTGGGGTGCATATTTTGTATCTCTGAAGTTCATGAAGGTGATCTGGCTCATTTTTCAGGTGAAAAATGTCATCTTTTTTGCACTAGCACTAGATTCTTATAATCACTTTGCTGAACAGTATATTCTAAATAACCACATAGGGCAAGAATCACCACTGTGACTTAAAATGTTTTAGCTACTTTTGTCCATTTATTGAATGTCTTTTGGGTTTGTTTTCTTATGGTTTTTAAACAATATCATGAGGATCTTTATTTTGGGTGATACTGCTGCTTAAATTAGTGTCCAGCATTCAACAGAACTGCAGCAAATCTTAGCTGAAAACAAGTGATTGACATCTTCAAGATGGTTATTTTTCTCAGGGAAATAAGAACATTAATTCATACCTTTTTAAAATATATCCCAGGAGGTTTACTACCAAGAGTTAGAATGTTATTACCATTACAAATAGGATCTTTTCTGTTATGTTTTATAGTAAGTTGTTATAGATGTCTAGGAATATTTTTAATCTAGGATATAGTAGATGATCATTTACTCAGAATACCCAGGACCTACTTGTTTCAGATTAATGGTATTAATCTCAGAGTTTCAGTTCAGTTCAGTCGCTCAGGTGTCTGACTCTTTGTGAGACCATGGACTGCAGCACTCCAGGCTTCCTTGTCCATCACCAACTCCCAGAGCTTGTGCAAACTCATGTCCATCGAGTCAGTGATGCCATCCAACTGCCTTAGAGTTTAGACACCTTCATTCCCAAAGAGCCAACAGAAATATAAACAGCATTTTAGGACAAATTATGCAAGCATTTGCATAATTGCTGCTAAACACAAGACAGCTGCCGTTGACCTGGCAAACCCAGATCCCATCAGGCCTCACCTGCTCCTCGTCATTTGCTCCTGATGGCTTGCATCGTTCTCTTGCGCTTCAGCAAAATCAGTCTTCTGGTATCATAGTGGCACAGATGCAGAACATGGATAATCACAAAAAAGCCCTTTTAAAGTAAATCTCTCAATTGGATGTTTCCCATGTTTGCACTCCAGATGCGCATGTTTCTACTCCAGATGCACACGTTTCTATATTTATTTCACATCTAGGCATTTTCATGAACTTCTGTATTATTATTTTTGTCCTGTTTTGTTGGATTCTTTTTTTTGGGGAGGTGAGAATTTTTTACGTATGCTATTATCTTCTGCAATTCATAATATTTTTGCATTTTCTTTTTCAATGTTTATTCATTTTATGTCTTATTACATTGGTTACAGTATAACACTGAATTTTAGTAATTCTGTGTGGGAGCCACAACTTTGTATTCAGAGCATCTGGCCTGTCGCCATCCATGGGAGAGCAGGACCTGGTCCTGCCTCTCTCTCTGTGAATGCTGCAGATGCCAGACCGGAAGTGGGCATGTCTGGGAGGAGATGATCTCCCATCCTCACTTTCCCTTGGTGGAGCAACTCTCTTTCCCTGGTCTGTTGCATTAGGTAGAGCTTGAGCACAGAACATGGATGTATGGTGGTTTCTGGGGGGATGAGCAGCAGTGACTGGCTGCTGCTGCTGCTAAGTTGCTGCAGTCATGTCCGACTCTGTGGGACCCCATAGACAGCAGCCCACCAGGCTCCTCCGTCCCTGGGATTCTCCAGGCAAGAACACTCCAGGCAGGCCTCCATCAGTCAGGGAGTCTCTCTCAGCCCCGTTTGGCCTGTTGTATTCCCTGCAGCTGAGGGGCAGTGCTCCTACGCAGCATTGTTTGCTAGGCTGGCAGGAAAGGCATGGTCTTTCAAAGACTGTTCTGAATTTCAGCTGGGGAAGCAGTTCAGTGAAACCCTTTCAGGAGAAGGCTGGCAGGTAGATGCACACGTATAACCTGAAAGTCTGAATGAATCTGGACGTTGAAACCCCGTTTGGAGCCCCTGCCTGGCCCCTGACCGAGGGAACGGGATCTGAAGCTCAATGTTCTCATCGTGCGGGGCGGAGCTTGCGAGTGGTGGGCTGCGTGCCATGTCCACCCACAGATGAGTTTTGTTTGGCCTTCTCAGTGTTTGACAAATTTCTCAGAGAGCTCCAGATTTCCCGTTTCTCTTGAGAACCTGGGAGAGCTGCTTGGCCTGTATTTCCGAGGGCTGGAGCTGAGCAGGGCTGGAGCCCTCGCGAGGGATCCCATGGCCTCCGCCGCGCGCTGCGATCGCCACCGCCTCGTCACTTTCCTGTTCCACGTGGCCCCCGTGCTGGCAGCTGGCTTTCTCGCGTGTTGAGGCGGGATGCCCAAGGGTTCCGTGGCCAGTCGTGTCTTCCTCCTACCTCTGACTCACGGTTTCGACTTACAGAGCGTTGTCTCTGTGTGGGGCCCTGTGCGCGGAAGTCAGACACGGTCTCACAAACACGGTGTGTTTGATTCTGGCTCCTTCCTTCACCGACAGAGCCTCCTATTTCTCTGTGAAAGGTAAATTTGATGGGTTGTTATGAGGATTCAATGAAGTAGAGCCCACAGCTGGCATTTAGTAGCAAATGGCCCTTGTTACTACGAGGTGGCATTTTCCTTGGGGTACTGTTAGAAGAAGCCAAAGCCGGAGAGTAATCAGAGATGAATGGAGCGTAGTGCAGATACTCATCATTTCTGAGGGCTCCATGGGCTGAGCTGGGGCTGGGCGTGGGGAGGAGGGAGGCAGGGCTGTGGGCCGGCAGGCCCCTGAGTAGGATGCTCTCCCCGCCCCAGGCCGTAACTAGCCTGGGACATGTTGCCAGATGCGGCCGTGACTATTCTGAAATGGAATTCCTGGGTCAGAGTAAGGAGACCAGATGTTTACTGGATGCAGCCAAGAGCCACTGACGTCACCGAGAGCCCGTCAGGACACAGACTGTGGCTGAGGGTCCTCCGTCCCTTCCTGTCGACACAGCATTCCTGGGACAGCTGCCAGGGCTGGGGCGGAGACTTACACACACATGCATGCACACACACCCACATACACTTACATATGTACGTGCACACACACACAAACACGACATTTCTTCTGCCAAATCCTCCTCACCTGAATACAATTAGCCAGGATGTGGGAAGGATTTCCAGCCTGGAAGGAGAGAAGAGCTCGTGCCGGCAGTGGGCTGGGGAGGGGAAAGGCATGCCAGGTTGGTGAGTGGCCTACTCTGTAAGACGGAGGAGCAGCTTTTGGGGGTGGAGAGCTGTCTGGAGCCACTGGCCAGGGAAGAAGGGGGAGAGCCTGTCCTCTAATTTCTTCCTCCCTTCCCGTCCCTCCCTGTCTTCCTACCTTCCTACCACCATCCCCTGAGGCAGAGAGCCTGTCCTCTAATTTATTCTTTGGGCGTAAATCTGGAGGGTGTGACTGTGGGGCCGACTCCTTGTTCCTGTCCTGGCACCAACACGGGTGTAGCTGCTGCTGCTGCCCTGACCTCCCGGAGGGCGATCCCCAGGGCCAGACCCCTGCCAGTGCACATACAGAAAACCCCATGTGAATCATTTCCTGCCACAAGAGGATGCTCAGGCCTGCTGCCCTCTTTCAGCTCTGCTTCCCTCTTCCTTGGCGTGACCTCAGCAGGCACTCTCCAGTGCAGGGCGCAGGCTCACCCCCCACCAGCTTCCAGCCCAGCAGTAAGACCTTCTTTCCCCCTGGGGTTTCAAGTGTCCTGAGCCTAGTTCTTACTGACTTAGGCTAGGTCACGTGTCAAGTATTGAGCAATCACTGTGGCCAGGGCAGGGAGCAGGGCTTCCATCGGCCAGGTCTGATCACTTGTCCACTGGCTCCAGGGGTAGAGTCTATGATCTGNTGGGGCCCTGTGCGCGGAAGTCAGACACGGTCTCACAAACACGGTGTGTTTGATTCTGGCTCCTTCCTTCACCGACAGAGCCTCCTATTTCTCTGTGAAAGGTAAATTTGATGGGTTGTTATGAGGATTCAATGAAGTAGAGCCCACAGCTGGCATTTAGTAGCAAATGGCCCTTGTTACTACGAGGTGGCATTTTCCTTGGGGTACTGTTAGAAGAAGCCAAAGCCGGAGAGTAATCAGAGATGAATGGAGCGTAGTGCAGATACTCATCATTTCTGAGGGCTCCATGGGCTGAGCTGGGGCTGGGCGTGGGGAGGAGGGAGGCAGGGCTGTGGGCCGGCAGGCCCCTGAGTAGGATGCTCTCCCCGCCCCAGGCCGTAACTAGCCTGGGACATGTTGCCAGATGCGGCCGTGACTATTCTGAAATGGAATTCCTGGGTCAGAGTAAGGAGACCAGATGTTTACTGGATGCAGCCAAGAGCCACTGACGTCACCGAGAGCCCGTCAGGACACAGACTGCGGCTGAGGGTCCTCCGTCCCTTCCTGTCGACACAGCATTCCTGGGACAGCTGCCAGGGCTGGGGTGGAGACTTACACACACATGCATGCACACGCACCCACATACACTTACATATGTACGTGCACACACACACAAACACGACATTTCTTCTGCCAAATCCTCCTCACCTGAATACAATTAGCCAGGATGTGGGAAGGATTTCCAGCCTGGAAGGAGAGAAGAGCTCGTGCCGGCAGTGGGCTGGGGAGGGGAAAGGCATGCCAGGTTGGTGAGTGGCCTACTCTGTAAGACGGAGGAGCAGCTTTTGGGGGTGGAGAGCTGTCTGGAGCCACTGGCCAGGGAAGAAGGGGGAGAGCCTGTCCTCTAATTTCTTCCTCCCTTCCCGTCCCTTCCTGTCTTCCTACCTTCCTACCACCATCCCCTGAGGCAGAGAGCCTGTCCTCTAATTTATTCTTTGGGCGTAAATCTGGAGGGTGTGACTGTGGGGCCGACTCCTTGTTCCTGTCCTGGCACCAACACGGGTGTAGCTGCTGCTGCTGCCCTGACCTCCCGGAGGGCGATCCCCAGGGCCAGACCCCTGCCAATGCACATACAGAAAACCCCATGTGAATCATTTCCGGCCACAAGAGGATGCTCAGGCCTGCTGCCCTCTTTCAGCTCTGCTTCCCTCCTCCTTGGCGTGAACTCAGCAGGCACTCTCCAGTGCAGGGCGCAGGCTCACCCCCCACCAGCTTCCAGCCCAGCAGTAAGACCTTCTTTCCCCCTGGGGTTTCAAGTGTCCTGAGCCTAGTTCTTACTGACTTAGGCTAGGTCACGTGTCAAGTATTGAGCAATCACTGTGGCCAGGGCAGGGAGCAGGGCTTCCATCGGCCAGGTCTGATCACTTGTCCACTGGCTCCAGGGGTAGAGTCTATGATCTGAAGCTCTGGGACACAGACAGGGAGGGCTGGGTACCCAGTGGGAAGCCAGACTGCTGTTGTTGGGGCCAGCAGCAGGACCCGCTGCCTTCTCTGTCTCCCAGATCTCTGCCTGTCTTGCCCCTTCTCCTGACTCCCATTTCTCCTGCTTTAGTCTGTCTTGCTGTACCTTCCCCCAAGCGCCTTCAGTGGCTCTCCTTCATCCACTGGGTAAACCAGCGTTCAAGATCCCTTATGACTTAGTTTACCCAGCTCCCTCTCCTCTATCCTGTGGGCCTGGGACGAGCTTTCCAAAGATCATACATTCCCACCAATGGGAGTGTAGGCTCTGCCCGTGTTACAGAGAGCCCTTGTCTTGGTACGGGGAGGGAGCTGATTGTCTAGGCTGCAGTTAGCCCTAAAGACAACCTGAAGGTGAGAAGTTTTAACTGGGGCCTAAGACAAGTCAAAGGTCTGAGTGGGCAAGGAAGCCGGGACTCTGTGGGCTCATCCGGGGTTGTGTCAACAGAGCAGATGGAGTGGGGGGCGTCTCCAAGGACCTCTGGGCCTCTGTCCTAAGTGTTGGGAGTCCCGTATGCGTGGCTGGCTCCTCACCGTCCCAGTTTCAGGAGGCCCTGCCTGTTCTCTTTGTCCTGGCAGGTGACACAGCTGCATCACGGCACGTGTGTTCCGGCCTTCGTCCTCCTCACTCTGATTGTGTCGTGAACCCTGCTAGTCTGTTGAGGCCCATGGGCCCTTCATCAGAATAATGTTTCTAAGTCATAGTTTAAAGTAAAAGAACACCAATTTCATTGAAATAAAGCTATTAACATCAAAACAGTTTATAATACAGCAGCGCGTGTGCTTTAAAATTTTTTCTTGTCACCGTGCCCTTTTTTTGGCTAATGACTTATTGAGATAGAATTCACATACCATATATTTCACCCATTTAAAATAAAATTCAATGGCTTCAGTATGTTTATAGAGTTGTGCAACCATCACCAATTCGTTTCAGAACATGTTCATCACCCCCAAAAGAAACCCCAGACCCTGTGGCTATCAGACTCAAGTGCCCTGTCCCCTTAGCGCCTGAGAACCACAATTCTACTTTCTGACTCAGAATTGCTTATACAGTACTTTTCACATCGATGTGATCACACGATGTTTGTCCTTTTGTGTCTGACTTCTTTCAGTTGCTGCTCTCGAGGTTCTTATGTGTTGCAACATGTGGCAGAACTTCTTTACTTTTTCTGTGCCCATTACCTTCACTGAGCGACTGAACGGACCTTCATGTATTTGTTTTGGCTGCACTAGGGGTTTGTTGCTCTCCATGGGCTTGTCTCTAGCTGCGGCCAGCAGGGGCTATTCTTGGTTGCACTGTGTGAGCTGCTCGTTGCGGTGGCTTCTCTTGTGGCTCAGGAGCTCAGGAGCTGTGACTCCCGGGCTCTAGAGTTTGGGCTTAGTAGTTGTAGCACATGGGCTTAGTTGCTCTGTGGAATCTTCCTAGTCAAGGGATCATAGCTGTATCCCCTGCATTGGCAGGAAGCTTCTTATCCACTGTGCCACCAGGGAAGTCCAGAACTTTATTACCTTTTGTTGCTGTTGTGTAGTCGCTCAGTCATGTCCAGCTCTTTATGACCCCATGGACTGCAGAATGCCAGGCTCCCCTGTCTTTCACTATCTCCCAGAGTTTGTTCAAACTCACGTCCATTGATTCGGTGATGCTATCCAACCCTCTCATCCTCTGTCATCTCCTTTTCCTCCTGCCCTCAATTTTTCCCAACATCAGGGTCTTTCCCAATGAGTCAGCTCTTTGCGTCAGGTGGCCAAAGTTTTGGAGCTTCAGCTTCAGCATCAGTTCTTCCAGTGAATATTCAGGGTTGATTTCCTTTAGGATGGACTGGTTGGATCTCCTTGCTGTCCAAGGGACTCTCAAGAGTCTTCTCCAGCACCACAATTCAAAAGCATCAACTCTTTGGCTGCTCAGCTTTCTTCATGGTCCAACTCTCACAACCACTGGGAACGCCATAGCTTTGACTAGACAGACTTCTGCGGGCAAAGTGATATCTCTGCTTTTGAATATGCTGTCTAGGTTTGTTATAGCTTTTCTCCCAAGGAACAAGCACCTTTTAATTTCATGGCTGCTTTTTATGGACAAATAGTATTCTGTTGTGGGCTTCCCAGCTGGATCAGTCAGTAAAGAATCTGCCTGCAATGTGGGAGACCTGGGTTGGAAAGATCCCGTGGAGGAGTGCATGGCCACCTATGCCAGGGGGCTGGATCCAGGTAACCAAGTAAATGTTTAGTCTTTTACTTTCTCCAGCTCTTGGCTGTACCCCTCACAGTGTTGATTTCATTCATGCTCTTTTATTCATCCAGAACAAAAGGCAGATGCTTCCTCAGGTTTGGACATTTTTAACAACCCCAGGGAAAATAGCTTTTCTAACAGTCACAGCAGCGTTAGTTGCTCAGTTGTGTCCGACTCTTTGTGACCCCATAGACTGCAGCCCACCAGGCTCCTCTTGCATGGGGTTTCTCCTGACTCCTGCCCTCTTCCAGGGGATCTTCCCAACCCAGGGATCGAACCTGGGTCTCCTGCACTGCAGGCAGATTCTTTACCAGCTGAGCCCCCACGGAAGCCCCAGCTGCAGCAGTAGTTTCTGGATTTAACCCAATAGGCTGACCTGTGGCAAGTCCTTGTCCCTAAGCCCGTGACCACTGCGGCCTGGTTGTCCTGCCTGGGTTGTGTGACCCTTTACCTCCACGGGACCTGTGGGAGGGTGGTGAGGAGCGGCTCCTGACAGACACAGGGCTGTGTTATCAGAAGGAGGGCAGTGGACTTCAGGCAGACTGAGGTCCCCAAAGAAGAGGCATGGCAGGGGTGGGAGCCCTAGATGGCTGGAGGAGGCAGCTGCTGCCCCCCAGGGTGGAAGGGAAGAGAAGCGTGTGGGTGATGACATGGGGCAGGAGGGAGTTTCCTCCGGGGCCTCCCCTCACTTGCTGGGCAGGGCAGGGACACTGAAGGTGCCAGCCAGGCTCCGAAACTCTCCTGGGAGTGGGCCAGCCCTGGAAGGAGAGTGTTAGGGTGGACGAGGTTGACCACCCACTGGCTGCTTGGGAACCCTCAGGCTGGGCAGCTAGAGTGGCCTGAATGCAGAAAAGTAAGCACTCGGGCTGGACAGGGAGTCCTCCTCCCTCAGGAGCCAGAGACCAGGAATTATCAGGGCCTGTTAGAGGTGGGGCACACATGTAGGGACCTAACAGAGCAGAAGATATTAAGAAGAGGTGGAAAGAATACACAGAAGCACTGTACAAAAAAGACCTGAGTGACCCAGATAACCGTGATGGTGTGATCACTCACCTAGAGCCAGACATCCTGGAGTGCGAAGTCAAGTGGGCCTTAGGAAGCATCACTGCAAACCAAACTAGTGGAGGTGATGGAATTCCTGTTGAGCTCTTTCAAATCCTGAAAGGTGATGCTGGGAAAGTGCTACACTCAATATGCCAGCAAATTTGGAAAACTCAGCAGTGGCCACAGGACTGAAAAAGGTCAGTTTTCATTCCAATCCTAAAGAAAGGCAATGCCAAAGAATGCTCCAACTACCGCACAATTGCACTCATCTCACATGCTAGTAAAGTAATGCTCAAAATTCTCCAAGTCAGGCTTCACCAGTATGTGAACCAAGAACTTCCATATGTTCAATCTGGATTTAGAAAAGGCAGAAGAACCAGATATCAAATTGCCACATCTGTTGGATCATAGAAAAAGCAAGAGAATTTTAGAAAAATATCTACTTATGCTTTATTCACTATGCCAACGTCTTTGACTGTGTGGATCACAACAAACTGTGGAAAATTCTTCAAGAGATGAGAATACCAGACCACCTAACCTGCCTCCTGAAAAATCTGTATGCAGGTCAAGAAGCAACATTTACAACCGAACGTGGAACAATGGACTGGTTCCAAATTGGGAAAGGAGTGTGTCAAGGCTGTATATTGTCAACCTGCTTATTTAATTTATATGCAGAGTGCATCACGTGAAATAACAGGCTGGATGAAGCACAAACTGGAATCAAGATTGCTGGGAGAAATATCAATGACCTGAGATATGCAGATGACACCACCCTTATAGCAGAAAGCAAAGAGGAACTAAAGAGCCTCTTGATGAAAGTGAAAGAGGAGAGTGAAAAAGCTGGCTTAAAACTCAGTATTCAAAAAACAAAGATCATGGCATCTGGTCCCATCACTTCATGACAAATAGATGGGGAAACAATGGAAATAGTGACAGACTTTATTTTCTTGGGCTCCCAAATCACTGTAGATGATGACTGCAACCATGAAATTAAAAGACGCTTACTCCTTGGAAGAAATTCCAAGAGGGAATTCCAGAAAAACATCTACTTCTGCTTCATTAACTTCCCTAAAGCCTTTAGCTGTGTGGATCACAACCAACTGTGGGCAGGTAGAGTGGGGGAGACAGGAATGAACATCATTTCAGATAGTGGCAAGAACCATGAAATAGGTGAGCAGAGAATGAGCCCAAGGGCAGCTGACAGGGCGGGCATTAGTGCATGCACGTGCCTGTAGGTACGTGTGACACACATGTAGGAACGACACACACGTGTACATGTGTGAACACATGTGCACACGCCTGCATGTGCATAGCGTGTTGTGTGGGCGCACATGTGTGCATGTGATGTGTGTGTATAAGGGCCTGTGTTTGCATTTGGATATATGTGTGAAGCATGTAGGAGTGCACACAAATGTACATTCATGTGTGTGTGGTGCACATGTGCTTGTCAAAGGTTAGAGCTTCTGGGCACCCACCGTCATGAGTGAGAACAACCTGTAACCTTTCACAACATCTCACTCACGGCTGGAGGAAAAAAAGAAGAGAAATAACACCCAGGGGGAAAGCAAGGTCAGCCTAGCAAGCAGTGACCCTTTCCCAAGTGCCCAGTTGAAGAAGGCCTTCCTGCCCAGAGGACGGTGCTGTCTGTGACCTGCTCCTTTGCGTTGGGTCTGACGTTCCTGGATGGCCCTTCAAGCTTCTCCCCCAGGAGAGGACAGGGCTCAACGTCTCTTGTCTCAGGGTCCAAGAGAGCATCGTTAGCGCTCCTCCCAGGAAATTGCCAGAGGATAGCCCCCGCCTGAATCAAGGGCCTCAGCTTGGTCCCTGTGCCCAGGGAGGAGCTGCCCTCTCCACGTGGGAGTGAAGGCCGCGTGGGAGTGGAGGCCAGCTGTGGGCTGTGCCCTGTGTGTCTCCCTGCTAAGGTTTGTGAAGAGGAGGCCCAGTGTTGCTGCAGCCCCTCCAACATGCCCTGGGTTTATCCCCGCTTCCAATCGTGTTGAGAAAGGACTCGAAGCAGCCGCAGCAGGCACATTCTCCCAAAGGGGTTTGCGGCGGGGCCCTCCCCGCGACAGCGCCCGTGCCCTTGCTGGCCCCGCCTGCCCCGCGTCTGCCCCTGACCGCTGTCTCCCGCTCTCCTGTCTCAGGTCTGGCTCCCCCCTGCCTCCGCTCCCTCTCCCGGCTTTAGTCTCATGCCATTTTAATGAGGGCTTGGCCTCCTGTGTGGGGCGGCTCAGCAGCAGTGCATTTAATTAATAATCTGACATTGCAGTTCTTCAGAGTAAATGCTGCCATTTTATTCTTCACTAATTGGAAGAGGCTAGTTAAGCCCGGAGATAAATGGCCTTTTCTGCCGGGATGTGTTAGTCTGGGATCGCCTTCTGTGTGGCAGTGCCAGGGTGGCGCTGTGGGCTCTGGGCCGGGGCTCTGAGCCTGGGGGCCAGAAGGGCTGGCTTGCCCCACCTGCCTGCTCCAGGGAGGGCCTTCTTGCCAGGAGCCAGGGCAACCATCAGCCCAGTGTCAGCACCCCCGAGGCCTGGGGTGGGCTTTCAGGTAGGGATCCTGCTGGGAGGCAGAGACTGGGCTTCCTGTTGCCCGTTCCTCTTGTCCCAGCTCCGTGTCAGCCGTGGACAAGGCTCTCAGAGACGCTGGAAGGCCTCAGTCTACCCCTGTCGTCTCTCCTGACTGGGACGCTGGTGTATCTGCCCCCTGCACACCTGCACCTCTCTCCTCGCCTGGCCAGGATGGCCTGCCTGGTGCTGGCCACGCGGTCCTCAGTGAGACATGTGCTGAGACAGATGTGTGTTAGCTTATGTCTAACAAACAGAAACTCTGAGTTGCCTTGGCTATTAGAGAAACATCAGTTATCCCAGCGTGGACGTGCTGTTCGTCCCCTGTGGGTAGGCAGCAGCAAGGCCCAGGGCTATGTGTAGGGCAAAGACCCGCTGGGTGGGCACCCATCCGGCACTCCAGTTCTTGAGATTTCCCTGAGACATAGATGCAAAGGGCACCGTCCTGCAAGATAAGATGGCTAAAAGTACCTCCACGTCTGTCCAAATGAATGGGCTCCCCTGAGTTGAGCAGAGGGGTGTCGAGGAGTGAGGTGGAAGTGTGGGCACAGGGGTGTGCAAGAGTGGACAGGAAGACATGCAAGGAAGGAGCAGATGGCAGGATGATGCTCAGGAGAGTATGTTGACATAATACTCGTATAATTAATACAAGAAAATGAGTGAGTTTTCCCTGTAATTACTGGGGCACGTGGTGTTGAATGCCAGAAGCATTCCTGGAAAGTCTCAGGGTGCGTGTCCAGCCGTGAATCCAGTGGTCCTTGACGGCTGCAGAGCTCTTGGCTCCACTCCAGGGCATGAGATCCTGTTTCTTTCCCTCAGTTAGCCTCCCCTCTGGACAGCTGGGTGGCAGCAGGGTGCTGTGAGAACAGTGGGGAAGGATGCCCACTCGTATCCCTGGGGCCTCCCTCCCCATGGGTAAATTTCACTGCAGACCAGCATCATTGCCTCCCTGGACCCTCAGCTGTTTGTGTGTCTCTGTGTGTGTGAAGCTGGGCTGGGGGTTTTTGGAGGTCTTCATGCTCCCTCCTTGTTGCACTGGAGTCAGATATCGGGGTCGGAAGTGCATCACCCGAGCAGGCTGGCCCTGCAGTGTGATGTGTTGAAATGTCAGCTGCTCTGCCAGCTGAGCCAGACATCGGGGACGAGGACAGTTCAAGCCAGAGCCCAAGCTTGGTTTGTGAGGAATTACTTGGGAGCCATCAGGAGGAAAGAGACCGAGGTGCTGGGGCAAAGGGCTGAGGCTGCTGGCTGCAGGCTGGCTGCAGTGGCCCTCAGGTGGCCCCCCGGAGCTGGCGGGAGGGCTGGGGCTCTGCTGCTGTCCTTACATCCCTGCACTTGTATGTTGCTGAGAATTAGCTGCAATTTCTGTCTTTCTTTCCTTTCTTGTTTTTTTTTCTTTCATCTTTCCTTCTCATCTTCCTTTCCTCCTTGCTTCCCTGCCTTCTTTCTCTTTCCTTCCTTCCCCGCTCCTCCTTTGTTCAACCACATTTCTCTGTGCCTCCTTGTCCAGGCCCTGTGGACACTGTGAAGAGGCAGTGTTCTCCAGGAGCAACATCAGGAGGGTCTGAAATGCCATCCCAGGGAGCGAAGGTGTGTTCCACAGTGGGGAGCCCTTAAGGGACTGAGGCAGGAACCTCCCATGCTCACAGTGGGGCGAGCCCCCTATTCCAGCTGTTTGAGTGTCCCCCAAGACGCTGACCCGCTAGGTCAGTGGGTCTCTGCTCTGCCGTGGCCTCTGCCACTGCCCACCTTCCCGAAGGGACTTGGATGTTCTCCGCGGTGTCTGCTGTCACTTTGGCCTCAGGGGATGGGCTGTGTCCCTCCACCCACTCCCTTTGAGATCCTTTTCTTGAATGCTTTGCAGACATTGCTGCCTGGTGCTGGTCTCTATCTGTTGCCTCTGGTGCTTGGTCCTGATCCTAAACTTGCTTATCTGTCTGAAGACGCTTTCCTCTGTATTGATCTGCCCTTTCTCTCTGGGAGCTGTCAGAAGGTTCTTTTTGTCTTTGATATTCTTGGGTTTCAGGATACTGTATCTCGGTGAGTTTTTTCCTTAGTGAGTTTTTTTTTTTTTTTTT